>VMBQ01002162.1:108779-122677 GCA_007657795.1 Dreissena rostriformis
ACAAGAAGGTGACTGAGACAATAGCCCATTATGTATTAACCCTTTGAGCGCTGGAACCGGATTTTGAAGGCCTTTGCAAACAGTTTGGATCCAGATGAGACGCCACAAAACGTGGCGTCTCATCAGGATCCAAACTGTTTGCTATTCTGACAGTGGTCTTAGAAAAAAAAATCGAAGAAAATACTAATTTTAGAAATTCAGCAGACGACATTTTAGCAGACGACAAATTACCCAGCATGCAAAGGGTTAGATTTTAGTTTTCACTCAGCTGAGTATTGAGAATGTTGGTCAGCTCACAACAATATAAAATCTTCACTTTAAGAAAATGCACATATTGCTTCTAAAACTAACGGTTGAATCCGACTCAAAACTCACAAAACTTCCGTGAACACCAAATTAAGCATGGTGATGAAACTCATCTTAAAAATTGAGAAAAAAAACTCATAGTGGAGTCAGAATATTGACTTAAGTATGTTCGCGATACTTGGCCCAGGTCGGAGGCATATGTGCCAAACGGAGCCACAGGCGAAGATGAGATGAGATAATTTATGCTTTGGAATGTATCGCAAAAACCATAATTAAAGAACATTCGTTTTTGACGTTTTTTAAGGTGGCGTCATGTATCACTTGGTTTGAGTTACGTCTTCTCAAGTTCGACAACCCTTCCGGTCGGGAGGATGACGGCGACTGCTGCGACTTCCCGTGCAGCGACCCCTGTGACCCGGATTTTCTCATCTGCTTCGATAAACCGTAAGTTTTTGCTCCATAGCCTTTCGTATATGATAAAGTCACTTCCGTAAAATATCACTCAAATAGCTGTGCCTTAGTTGTGAATAAGATCTTTCGTATTGTTTAAAGTCACTTCCGTAAAATAGCACTAAAATAGATGTATCTAAGTCGTAAATAATGCCTTTCGTATTTCTTAAAGTTACTTTCGCAAAATATTACTCAAATAGGTGTGTCTAAGTCGTAAATAATGCCTTTCGTATATCATGAAGTCACTTCCGTAAAATATCACTGTAATAGCTGTGCCTAAGTCGTAAATAAAGCTTTTCGTATTTCATAAAGTCACTTCCGTAAAATATTACTAAAATAGGTGTTTCTAAGTCGTAAATAATGCCTTTCGTATATCATGAAGTCACTTCCGTAAAATATCACTGTAATAGCTATGCCTAAGTCGTAAATAAAGCCTTTCGTATATCAGAGAGTCACTTCCGTAAAATATCACTCTTATAGCTGTGCCAAAGTCGTAAATAAGGCCTTTCTTATATCAGAAAGTCACTTCCGTAAAATATCACTCAAATAGCCGTGAATAAGTCGTAAATAAGGCCTTTCGTATATCTTAAAGTCACTTCCGTAAAATATCACTTATATAGCTGTGCCTGAGTCGTAAATAAGTCCTTACTTATATCATTAAGTCACTTCCGTAAAATATCAATCTAATAGATGTGCCAAATTCGTAAATAAGTCCTTACTTATATCATAAAGTACCTTCCGTAAAATATCACTGTAATAGCTGTGCCTAAGTCGTAAATAAGTCCTTACTTATATCATAAAGTACCTTCCGTAAAATATCAATCTTATAGCTGTGCCAAAGTCGTAAATAAGGCCTTTCTTATATCATAAAGTACCTTCCGTAAACTCTCATTCAAATAGTTGTGTCTAAGCCTTAGATAAGGCATTACGTATATCATAAAGTCACTTCCGTAAAATATCACACAAATATCTGCCCCTAGGTCGTAAATAAGGCCTATCGAATATCTTAAAGTCACTTCCGTAAAATATCACTCGAATAGTTGTGTCTTAAGTCGTAAATAAGGCAATTCGTATATCATAAAGTCACTCCCGTACAATATCACTCAATTAGCTGCCCCTTAGACGTAAATAAGGCCTTTCGAATATTTTAAAGTCAATACCGAAAAATATCACACGAATAGCTGCGCCGAAGTCGTCTAAAAGGCCTTTCGTATGACATAAAGTCACTTCCGTAAAATAGCCCTCGAATAGCTGTGCCTAAGTCGTAAATAAGGCCTTTCAAATATTTTAAAATTACTATTGTTAAATATCACTCGAATAGTTGTGTCTAAGTCTTAAATAAGGCATTTCGTATATCATAAAGTAACTCCCGTACAATATCACTCAAATAGCTGCCCCTAAGTCGTAAATAAGGCCTTTCTTATAATATAAAGTTACTTCGATAAAATATCACTCAAATAGCTGTGCCTTAGTCGTAAATAAGGCCTTTCTTATATCATAAAGTCACTTCCGTAAAATATCCCTTTAATAGCTGTGCCTTAGTCGTAAATAAGGCCTTTCTTATATCATAAAGTCAATACCGAAAATATCGCTCTTTAACTGTGCAAAAGTCGTAAATAAGGCCTTTCGTATATCAGAAAGTCACTTCCGTAAAATAACACTCGAATAGCTGTGCCTAAGTCGTAAATAAGTCATTTCGTATATCATAAAGTCACATACTTAAAATATCACTCGAATAGCTATACCTAAGTCGTAAATAAGGTCATTCGTATATCATTAAGTCACTTCCGTAAAATATCACTCGAATAGCTGTGCCTTAGTCGTAAATAAGGCATGTCGTATATCATGAAGTCAATTCCGAAATATATCACTCGAATAGCTGTGCCTTAGTCGTAAATAAGGCATGTCGTATATCATGAAGTAAATTCCGTAAAATATCATTCAAATAGCTGTGCCTTAGTCGTAAATAAGCCCATTCGTTTATCAAAAAGTCACTTCAGTAAAATATCTCTCAAATAGATGTGCCTTAGTCGTAAATAAGGCCATTAGTACATCATAAAGTCACTTACAAAAAATTCAATCAAATAGTTGTGCCTAAGTCGTAAATTAGGCATTTCGTATATAATATAGTCACTTCCGTAAAATATCACACAAATAGCTGTGCCTAAGTCGTAAATAAGGCATTTCGTATATAGAGAATAATAGGTTAGTGTTGATTATAGATCAGGTTTATCATGCGAGGCTTAGAAAACAAAAAGCACGAGCATTGGCGAGTGCCTTTTCGTTTTCGTGCCGAGCATGATAAACCTGATCTATAATCAACACTTACCTATTATTCTATTTATCCCACTTTTTATTCAGTAAACCTTTTTTTATTTAAACAAAATAAGTTTAACTTGTTATTTTCGCTTGATTTATGACGTCATTTTGTCGAAAATATGACGTCATTTCGTGCCGTGTATTATAGCAGAAATTTAATCAACGGGGCTATAATCAACCGAAATCGCTGTAAAAGTGGGATAAATCATAAAGTCACTTTCGTAAAATATCAATCAAATAGCTGTGCCTTAGTCGTAAATTGGGCATTTCGTGTATCATAAAGTCACTTCCGTAAAGTATCTCTCAAAAAGCTGTGTCTTAGTCGTAAATAAGGCCTTTCGTATATAATAAAGTCACTTCCGTAAAATACCTCTCGAATAGCTGCTCCTACGTCGTAAATAAGGCCTTTCGTATATCATAAAGTCACTTCCGTAAAAAAAGGAAATCAAGTAACTGTGTCTAAGTCGAAAAAAAGGCCTTTCGTATACCATAAAGTCAATTCGTGAAATAGCACTGGAATAGCTGTGCCAAAGTCGTAAATAAGGCCTTTCGTATATAATAAAGTCACTTCCGTACAACATGTAACTCAAATAGGTGTTTCTTAGTCGTAAATAAGGCATTTCGAATATCATAAAGTCATTTCCGTAAAATATCACTCGAATAGCTGCTCCTAGGTCGTAAATAAGGCCTTTCGTATATCATAAAGTTACTTCCGTACAATAGCACTCAAATAGCTGTGTCTAAGTCGTAAATAAGGCCTTTCGTATATCATAAAGTCACTTCCGTTAAATATCACTCGAATAGCTATGTCTAAATCGTAAATAAGGCCCTTCGTATATTATAAAGACACTTCCGTAAAATATCACTCGACTAGCTGCTCCTAAGTCGTAAATAAGGCCTTTCGTATATCATAAAGTCACTTCCGTAAAATAGCACTCAAATATCTGTGTTTAAGTCGTAAATAAGGCCTTTCGTATATCATAAAGTCACTTCCGTAAAATATCACTCGAATAGCTGTGTCTAAGTAGTAAATAAGGCATTTCGTCTATTATAAAGTCACCTCCGTAAAATATCACTCAAATAGCTGTGTTTACGTCGTAAATGAGGGCTTAGAAGGTTGCACTGTACCGGCGTAGTTGGCTTTTTGTTATTTGGGTGGTAGCAACTTGATGCAAAATGTAACAAACAATTTTGAATTGATTGTCTGTGATGATCGTTGATGATTGATGGACCAATAATAACGCATGTTGGAGATCTGTAGTGACCGTCTTCACCAAGGAGTTAAACTTTCTACTAAAAAATATCTACACAGGGAAATGAACTGTCTTGGTGGACGTCGTCGCTTTCCGAGTGGTTCTGACCTACTTTACATTTTTTAATGGTTAACTATCACCTCGATCTACATATATTTAATAATCAGTTACTTATTCAATACCTTTCAAGCTGTAGTAAAAATATGAAACAATGGATTGCACTAGCGAGTGTCCTTGTAGTTCCTTACTAAAAGTTTATTTTTTACACGTATATGCCGACGCGGACAAAATATTTGTAATATATTGCTGCACGTTGACGACAGTCATATGTTTTGCATGTATTCAGCAATGAACATTGTACATGAATACAAAACGTTCTTTTGTGAATATTATAACAATGTAGCATTGTCTGCTTGTCATCGAAAATGTATTACCGTCACAAAGGAAAATGATCTGCTACATAAACTATATCGTACTAGAATCTGTTATTGTGTATAAATCATTTTATCATTGGAATAATTAATGACGTGGTTACGTCAGACTTATTTGTAGCATAACTGCATCGCCAAACAAATAACAGACTCAAACTAAAAAAAAAAGTTATAACTCAAGAATACGGGCTGCATTAAAGATTTTACTAAAAAGCGACTTGTCTAAACGTACATAATGATGTGTTATGTACAGTCCAGCCTGAGAACAGCGGTCAGTCAAGGAAAATGACTGCTGTTCACATGTGAACATTAGCTTTTTGGAGGGAAATATATTGAGCGTTGGTCGCTTAAGCCAGGTGACCAATATACTCAGTATTTGAATGATCGCCGTATCTTGATATTGTTGAAATCATAGGAACATTATTGCTTATTTACGTTTGTCGTCTCACAAATTATATAGAGAAACCTAAATGATATCGAGGATAAATGTCACTTTGTTCTTAAATGTCCTTATACCGGTAATGCCGATGTCAAGAATACATTGATGCCAAAGTAGTATAGATCTCTTCCGAATATGTTCAAGTTTATCGAAATAGTTAAATCAAGGCGTGTCACCATAGGATGACATATGCCCCCTTTTTCCACATTTTTCTAAACCTAAACGCAAAGTGTTTTTTCACATTTTCGAAACCTAAACGCAAAGTGTGACGGAATTTCAGACGGACAGACAGACGGACAGTGCGATCACTATATGCCCACCTTCGGGGCATAACAAAATAGCGTTAGCAAAACTACCCATGTTTAGTTTAAAATGCGCAAAAATGTCTTATATTATGTAGTATACAATAATAACATTTTTCACAAAGACAACAAGCACAGAATAATGTTATACTTCTTGTAAACTACGTTTTGACAGTATGTGCTCATTGCGTATTAACCTCATCTATGTGACATTCTCACGAAAACATGGTGTTCTTTTGTCTTTTTAAATTGACCTGTCTTCGAAATAATATATGTCTTGTATTTAGTTGGAACGCATGTTGTTATTGTATGTGTATATTTATGACGATGAGCTTTTTATGCTTTAGTCAAAATAAACTAGTCTATTCTGTTTTGCTATTTGCTGATGAGACCACGAAACCTTGCGTGACTTTATAGCGGACAGCGTAGCTCTTGATGCGCGATAGCGCAGGCTGGTCTGGAGATTCGCTGGCCGCTTATGGCATAAGATACATTTTCGCATGAGCGCTGCTCATATGGCAGCTTTTTAAGTAACACAGCATTGCTTAAATGCTTAGATACAAAACATGTCTTTAAAAGATACTAATATCAGAATTGTATTTGTTCGCTATACATTCCAAACATTCTTATTTTATTTGCCAATCGTTAAAAGCGTAATTTCATACGATTACCTTTAAACGGATTAGCAAGTATTCGATGATATACCTCTGTCTCTGGCTAGATAATTCGAACTGGCAATCTGTTCACAACGTAAGACCTCTTCACCTTGTTTATGTCGGTTACACCATATTTTCTCACGGTTATACTCTAATATATGGAGGTGTTATAATCGTTCCCACGCTGGTTATGTTACGGTATTAAGACTAAAGTGACACCAAGTTAGGATATGGAACTTTCGGACATGGTTGTTCGTGTCAAACGTGCTAGATATGTCATGTCGTCTAACTGGGTACAAAGATGTACACGTGTCGTAAAATAGTGGCCAATCCAGATCAATGTGTTCTTGTTAGATTTCTTGTCAGATTTCTTGTCAGATCGTAATAAGTTGCAGAACACTAACATTTTTTTTCCAATCGGTAGGAAACCGCTGGAAACATGAATCAAAGAATTAAAACTAAAACAGAAGATTAGAATGTTTGCATATTCGAAGTCTTTCAAAATATACACAGTCTTTAGATGGTGGAAATTAATGGGGGAAGTGTCGAACATGCTTTAAAATCGATTGAAATACGTTAAATTCATACTGTATAGACTGCATTCTACATAATATCTCATCTGGTAACACTTAATTTTCTAAGTATGTCTTAATTATAAAAAAGATAGCAATTTCATATGGTAACACTTAATTTTTATTATTAAGTCAAATTAAAAAAAAAAAAAACATCAAACAAACACAATCATCTTCATCTTCTCACCAAGTATACCATCCGAACAGTTGTTATCAAAATATGCCAAAATGGATAAACAAAGAAGTTATTAAAAGTATGCGCGATAGAGATCACTTCTGCAAAATTAAAGACTGGGACAATTATAAACTGTTACGAAATAAAACTACTGCATTAATTCGCAAAAGCAAGAAAGAATAGTACAACAATGCTGTTAAAAATGGTACTAGTACGGCACATATTTGGAAAAAATTGAAAATGATATCTAATAATGACAATGATCAAAACTGCGGAGTGAATTTGCCAAATAAAATTCTAGTGAACGGTGTGTATGTTGAGGACAAAAGTAGGATTCTAATTGCCTTAAATGAGCCTTTTACAAACATATCAAATATTGTTGATAAGCTGAAATTTCACGAAAAAAACTTTGCTTATTCAAAGTTATATCTCGACAAATCCTTAAAACAGCATAAATTTTCTATAAATTACATTACCCCTCTCGAAGTAAGTAAAATAATTGGCAATTTAAATGTTAACAAGGCTACGGGAATCGACGGGATCGGTGCAAATATTTTAAAATACTGTGGAGAGCATATTGTTGTACCAATTACCTCGATAATAAATAATAGTATTCGTACAGGAATTTTCCCCGATTTGGTAAAAGAAGCGTATATTATACCAATATATAAAGACTCAGACAGAGAGGACTGTAATAACTATCGTCCGATTTCAATTTTGCCAACTATATCCAAAATATTCGAAAAACATCTATCAAATGAATTAAAAGAATTCTTTCGTAAAACAAATGTGTTAAATAAACATCAGTCAGGATTTAGAGAAAATCATTCTTGCCAAACAGCACTGATTCGACTGATTGATGAGTGGCTAAAGGATGTAGATAATGGTAATTGTATTGGTTCTGTNCACATTGTAAAAAAAGTATTGATTCATCTGCATAATATGTATAATGTGTCATTGTCTTTATGTGTAACCTTCTGTTAATAAAGCTTTTATTATTATTATTATTATTATCGGAAGTATTTACCGGTCGTTGGTGTATTTGCATGTGAGATATCAATGACGTAACGATGATTAATGAGTTTGTCTACGGTTATGTATAAAATGAATTATTTTTGGACAAACAAGTGTATTTATAGTAACAAAAAGGAACAGCCACAGAAAAAAGTGCATTTATAACAAAAGAAACAAGTGTATATAAAGTATAAAGCAAAGGCCAACGACGGACATTGTGTTGTTTCGTACGAGCGACATGCGTTTTTATTGGTAACCACTGTTCCTTGTCTGTTTTTGTTTCACTGTTCTTGTTTATTTATACATCTGGCAATCTATCAAAATTATTTAAAGGCCATTCCAATGGCGACAGGAAAAATAAGTGTAATTGACATATATCTTATTATTTGCCATATAGGACCATTTAAGGATAATCATATTTAAAGTGTAACTCATAACAGCAAAATATTGCTTGAAATACATTTTAATAGAGAATCGTTTCCCGACATTGCATACATATTATTTTACCTAAATATAGTGAATATATACCGTTTTCAATGGCATTGGTATAATGTAACACCATCGGCATTCACGAAGATAATACAGTTTTTTTTTTCAAGGAAAAGCAACTGGAATGGAAATATGATCAATTAACAATCAGTAACATGTTTATATATACCGACCAAACTTCATTATTTTCTGTGTTTGATGAAACCTGTTGAATGTTATTTACATTCTTACATTTATTTCCGCGTACGTCAAACGTGTTTTTACTATAGAACAATAAAGGCGTTATGAATCTATTTCGCCACAATGACGTTGAACAAATTCCAAACACACAATGCAGACACTGTTTAAGGTATACTTCGCACTTCTCAGGTGACAGCTCTGATTAATTAAGGATAGACAGTTTCATTAGTAAGCTCTCATACACAGTGCATTCGCTGTAACATGATTTACATGTAGTGGTTGTAACTTTCGCCTTTGGAGCTGCAGGTCGAAGGTTCGAGTATCGCACGGTTTTGTATTATGGTCAATCCCGATCCAGTTGCTTGATATTTAACTACTGGACGTCTCTGAATATTAAGCGATGTCCTATCTGATGTATATGAGCCTTCCTTTGGGAAAACCGGGCTTCATGCATGATCTTACAGTGTCGTCACAGATAAGCCTGTACAGTCTACACATGCTAATCAGGTTGGACACCTTCCGTCTAAACTCGATTTTCGCACAGAAGAGACTTCCTTTAAACGAATAAATACCATAAAGCAGGAAGTGTCTTCCCTGATTAGCCTGTGTGGACGGTACAGGCTAATTTGGGACGACACTTTACGCAAATGCATTAAGTCCAGTTTACCCGGAGCGCGTCTCAATAATCTAAAGCGATAATATCAGTATTGAAGATTGCATTCTAAAAATTATTGTTCTGACAAACTTATTAATACGCAAATACATTGAATAAGGGATCTGGTTTCTTCACATTCGCAAAGTATTGTCGGTCCAAAAAAATAATAATGAACATAATTATGTTGTTTGCGATTACCTTATGATTACTATACATGTATTAATACCTATCGTGACCCTTGACCTTTCCCTCCCCAGGGACGGCGGCGAGTGTGAACTAGCCAAGCGCTACACGGGCCATTACCATGCCAACACATTCAGCTTCCAGCCTCGCTTTGAGAATGGCGAGCCTAACCCAATGAGGCTCAAAATGGACGAGCCGTGGCCAGTAAGCGCTAAGTTGTATCACTTATTCTAGAGCTTGACTATAAAAAATAAAAATCATTTGTTTTGTTGTGTCGTGTGTGCATAATCTCTGTTATTCACTATACATGTACACTGACTCAATTCTGTTTTCTGTTTTGAGTTGTGGTTGTAAGCTAATGTTAGTTTACGTTAAAACATTATTTTAGCTCGATTGCATTGAAATCCGAAGATTTATTGAAACGCTCTCGAGTCCGTAACCTGTGTAGAACCAGATGCATTTGTTGGGAGATTTAAAGAACGCTCCCACAGTGGCCATCGAGCCCTTGACATCCCGGTCGCTAGGCGGACACCATATCTACTACGCCACAACAACTAATGTTAACATCACGTTGCACTCATTTCTGTGCGAATTATGTGCATTCGATCTCTAACATATACTACGTGATCGTAAATTGGTATATTATTGTCTTTGTATTATGATCGATCAGTCTGTTTCTGACTGACCACTTGATGTGTATAAGGTTCATTATCTTATGACAACGCCTTACGTACTCACCCTGAGTGAGTCATGTTGGAGCCGAGGGCTCTGTCCAGTCGATCGGTCATTGACACTAAAGACGTCAAGTGTGTGATTCTAATTATCTAATGATCTGAATCCAATTATCGTCAGTTCTCGTGGGGCCTAATGACCATGTTTTAACAGCTAATAAGTATGCGGGTTTCTTCAGTGACCATTTCTGTTTGATTTTAAAAGCGAAGCAAGAATGCCCATGGGCAGTGAAGGCTTATAAATGAAGTCGGTTTTAGGAAGACGAGTCTTGTACATCTTAAAATCCCTGGAAAATGTTGCCTCGTTCTGAGAAAACAGGGCTTAATACATAAGTGGAAAATGTCGTCCAATATTAACCTGTCCATTCCACACAGGCTAATCAAGGACGACACTATCCGCTATTATGAAGTGTTGAGTTTAAAAGAAGTCTTTTCTTAACAAAAATCCAGTCAAGGCGGATAGTCTCGTCCAAGAACATGCGGGCTACACAGACTAATCTGGGATGACGTTTTATGCACATGCATCATGCCAAGTCTTCCCAGAACGTGGATCATATCCTAGTAACCCGAGTGCCACGAACCGTGCAGAACTTTTATTTTCCTCTCTGCAGGGGATGCTGTACATCACAATCCGGGTGGAGGACCGGGACAGCACCAACGCTAACGATCCGATGGGCACGCTCCGGAAGTTGTTCACGCGCGTGCCCGCACCAGACGAGCGCGTCGCCAAGTGGAACAACATCGACTTCATATTCAAGTACCAGACGTGAGTACCAGGGACCCGAGTTAAGCACATAGTCTTAATCTTTAGCTCTAGAAATAAACCCAGTCCTCATTTTTTTAAGAACCCGATATAATAACAATCGGTAATCAATATAAGCCAATATGTGTTAACCTCCTATTGTATGAGCCGCAGTTTGCACAGCCTTAACTTTCCGCCTCAACTTGATTTTTGCTAAGGAGAGATTTCCTTTAGACGAAAAATAACAAAAAAGCGGAAATGTCGTCTCTGATAAGCCTCTATACAGGCAAATCTGGGACGACACTTTACGCACATGCATTAAGCCTCGTTTTCCCAGAGCGCGGCTCATCTATACGGCAATCCATGAACTGTATTTGATATTGTTATACAGATTAACCGCCCAGGCGCGTGTCTACTGTGATAAGAACTACCACGGAGAAGACTGCTCGCGGTTCTGCGAACCAAAGAACAGCGAGGCGGAAGGACACTTCACGTGCACGGAGGCCGGTGAGAAGAAGTGTATGGAGAACTGGCACGGCGCCGACTGCAAGACCTTCTGTCGGCCCTCCGACGACCAGATGTCGGGACACTACGTCTGCGGACCGCATGGGGAGGTCCTCTGTCTTAATGGTAGGCCGGAAGTGTTGGTGAGGTCATTTAAAAAAATGAGCCTCGTTTAGGCAAAACTTTTTGTTTGCATGTGCGTAAAGTGTCTTCCCAGATAAGCCTGTGCAGTCCGCACGGGCTTTTCAGGGACGACACTTTCCGCATAAACTTGATTATCGCTAAGAAGAGACTTCCTTTCAACGAAAAATTCCATAATAGTGGAAAGTGTCGTTCCTGATTAGCTTGTGCGGACTGAACAGGCTAATATGGGGCAGCACTTAAATCACAAACAATAAGACAGCTTTTCTCAGAGCGAGGCTCAAATGTTTTAAAAACAATTTGAAGAGGTCTGTTTTTCAGACGCCGAAATGTCGGAGCACTACATGTGTTGGTAGCAAAGTGTGGGGGTCGTCTGTCAACGGAATCCGGATAGTGCCATCTATAATCTCGCCCTTATTTCATCAAGGTCGACACACGACACACGAAGCGATACACGATATTTTGCGCGACAGTCGCAGCGACGCACGATATTTTGCGCGATACACGAATCGACGCGCGAGAATGTACCACGAAATATTGCCCTTGTGTAGGTAGCCCAAAAGGCGATATATCGTGGTAAATATCGCGTGTCGCTTCGTGTATCGCGCAAAAAATCGTGTATCGCTTCGTGTGTCGTGTGTCGCACTTGATGAAAGAAGGGCGAGATTATAGATGGCACTATCCGGATTCCGTATCTGTCATAAACGAAAGCTGTGGTCTTTTGGGGATGATTTTGTGGATATTTTAATAAGCTTTTATTTCAATTTTTTAAAATATGCTGACAGACCGCTTTGGAATTCTTGCTATGTGTACATTTACCTACATCAACAGTGTTATATTTTGAATTATAACTGAAGAATAAATTGCTTTACGTATTGTTTTATCATATTGCATTCAATATCGTTGAGATTTTTAATTGATTGAACTAGGGAACCTCAGTCTGTATTACACAATATTTCAATGATTGCACTCGGTACTGAAAGTACCGAAAGTACTGAATGACTCACCGCCGAGTCGTCGAAGAGATCTCGATCGTCTCTGCATTAAAACATGATATTTTTATTACGTTGTGACCTCTGTGTATGTTAATTAAATGCCTGAGACGTATAAACATTTCCCTGTGTATTTGATTTATAGTCGTCGAGCGTTGCAATAATTAGTTAATTGGTTAACACCTTAAACTTAAGTTACAGCGATATTGATTTCCGGCATCGTTTGGCGGAAAGAAGTGGTGCAAAATGAAAATGATAAAAAAAAATGAAAATGTAAAAAAAAACACGCGTATTCCCGTGAGAAAAGACACACATCCACAGATATACCGAATTGAAATGATAATGTAGTAATATTGTATACACTAACGTCGTGTGAAATCATGATGTGGTTCACCACAACGACAAAGCCATATTACGAGTAACGTGACCAGTTTGGGCGTCCGACTGACAACGATATTACTCAAAAACATTCAGAAAACCACAATTTAACAATGTTCTATATGTGTATACCTGTATTCTCATCTAGCATTATGAATGGTTGCTAGTGTACCAGCGTCCATTTCCTTCAAAATTATCTTACACTTAAGACTACAAATAACGAATATTCTCGAAAAAAAGCACACACTTTCCTAAGAGCGATTGAGTGTTAAGGCAAACTAAGTATTCGCCATCTCCATCTTACTCGTTTTAATAATATTATATCACTATTCCATAATGATACAAGATACGTATTGATGCAAAGCATCAAAGGGCGTCGGGAATTTCAGTGTAAAAGGCACTCATTGAAGTTACATGGAACAATTTTTGTTCTACTGTAAATATTAATATATTGGCCGATTATTTTAAACAAAATAGAAAAAGATACTGGTATAACCATTATCTATGATTTTGTGTTATAACCCCCAAATAACCAGTATCTATGATGCTGTGTTATAACCCGCAAATAACCATTATCTATGATTTTGTGTTGTAACCCCCAAATATTTCATAGTTCATTTTATTTACATTGGTTTCGTTTTTTTTTTTTTACTGGCATCCGTGTGCAGTTTTCATTAATGGAACAGAACTGTGTAGGTTTTAAAAAATCTGCTTCATCTTGTAAGCGTAATTTCATATTTTTCTCAACTTCAAGGGGAGATGATTCTGAACTTATTCTTACGTTGCTCATTTACGATAGGGGTTGAGTACTCATTGATATGAAAACACTGTAAAAGTTTGAAAAAAAAATGAATGAAAACTGTAAATTGCATAAAGAAGCTGCATTTCACAATACTTTCAAATTCAGTAAAAGATCATAATAGATTTATTGCTCCGATATTCATCATTTTCAATAGGGTTCGAGTAATACTGATATAAAAACACTT
>VMBQ01002162.1:122796-148026 GCA_007657795.1 Dreissena rostriformis
TTTTACGGAATTTTTCGTTTGAAGGCTCTTCTTGACAAAAATCCAGTTTAGGTGGAAAGTGTCGTTCCTGATTAGCTTGTGCGGACTGAACAGGCTAATATGGGGCAGCACTTAAATCACAAACATTAAGACAGCTTTTCTCAGAGCGAGGCTCAAATGTTTTAAAAACAATTTGAAGAGGTCTGTTTTTCAGACGCCGAAATGTCGGAGCACTACATGTGTTGGTAGCAAAGTGTGGGGGTCGTCTGTCAACGGAATCCGGATAGTGCCATCTATAATCTCGCCCTTATTTCATCAAGGTCGACACACGACACACGAAGCGATACACGATATTTTGCGCGACAGTCGCAGCGACGCACGATATTTTGCGCGATACACGAATCGACGCGCGAGAATGTACCACGAAATATTGCCCTTGTGTAGGTAGCCCAAAAGGCGATATATCGTGGTAAATATCGCGTGTCGCTTCGTGTATCGCGCAAAAAATCGTGTATCGCTTCGTGTGTCGTGTGTCGCACTTGATGAAAGAAGGGCGAGATTATAGATGGCACTATCCGGATTCCGTATCTGTCATAAACGAAAGCTGTGGTCTTTTGGGGATGATTTTGTGGATATTTTAATAAGCTTTTATTTCAATTTTTTAAAATATGCTGACAGACCGCTTTGGAATTCTTGCTATGTGTACATTTACCTACATCAACAGTGTTATATTTTGAATTATAACTGAAGAATAAATTGCTTTACGTATTGTTTTATCATATTGCATTCAATATCGTTGAGATTTTTAATTGATTGAACTAGGGAACCTCAGTCTGTATTACACAATATTTCAATGATTGCACTCGGTACTGAAAGTACCGAAAGTACTGAATGACTCACCGCCGAGTCGTCGAAGAGATCTCGATCGTCTCTGCATTAAAACATGATATTTTTATTACGTTGTGACCTCTGTGTATGTTAATTAAATGCCTGAGACGTATAAACATTTCCCTGTGTATTTGATTTATAGTCGTCGAGCGTTGCAATAATTAGTTAATTGGTTAACACCTTAAACTTAAGTTACAGCGATATTGATTTCCGGCATCGTTTGGCGGAAAGAAGTGGTGCAAAATGAAAATGATAAAAAAAAATGAAAATGTAAAAAAAAACACGCGTATTCCCGTGAGAAAAGACACACATCCACAGATATACCGAATTGAAATGATAATGTAGTAATATTGTATACACTAACGTCGTGTGAAATCATGATGTGGTTCACCACAACGACAAAGCCATATTACGAGTAACGTGACCAGTTTGGGCGTCCGACTGACAACGATATTACTCAAAAACATTCAGAAAACCACAATTTAACAATGTTCTATATGTGTATACCTGTATTCTCATCTAGCATTATGAATGGTTGCTAGTGTACCAGCGTCCATTTCCTTCAAAATTATCTTACACTTAAGACTACAAATAACGAATATTCTCGAAAAAAAGCACACACTTTCCTAAGAGCGATTGAGTGTTAAGGCAAACTAAGTATTCGCCATCTCCATCTTACTCGTTTTAATAATATTATATCACTATTCCATAATGATACAAGATACGTATTGATGCAAAGCATCAAAGGGCGTCGGGAATTTCAGTGTAAAAGGCACTCATTGAAGTTACATGGAACAATTTTTGTTCTACTGTAAATATTAATATATTGGCCGATTATTTTAAACAAAATAGAAAAAGATACTGGTATAACCATTATCTATGATTTTGTGTTATAACCCCCAAATAACCAGTATCTATGATGCTGTGTTATAACCCGCAAATAACCATTATCTATGATTTTGTGTTGTAACCCCCAAATATTTCATAGTTCATTTAATTTACATTGGTTTCGTTGTTTTTTTTTTACTGGCATCCGTGTGCAGTTTTCATTAATGGAACAGAACTGTGTAGTTTTTAAAAAATCGGCTTCATATTGTAAGCGTAATTTCATATTTTTCTCAATTCAAGGGGAGATGATTCTGAACTTATTCTTACGTTGCTCATTTACGATAGGGGTTGAGTACTCATTGATATGAAAACACTCTAAAAGTTTGAAAAAAAGAGAATGAAAACTGTAAATTGCATAAAGAAGCCGCATTTCACAATACTTTCAAATTCAGTAAAAGATTATAATAGATTTATTGCTCCGATATTCATCATTTTCAATAGGGTTCGAGTAATACTGATATAAAAACACTTAACAAGTTTGGAAAGATTCAGACGAAAGTTGTGAAATCTTTTAAACAAGTGGAAATTCTTTATTTTCTCAAATGAGGTAAAAATGCTCATTGATATGAAGACACTGTAAGTTTGGAAAGAATCTGATGAAAATGTTGACATAATCATCTAACCAAGCAGTTTTTCACTTTTATTTTTAAATTCAAAGAGACATAATTCTGGACTTATGGTCCGATATTGCTCATATAGGGTTTGGGTTGGGTCCTCATTGATAAAAAAACCTGTGCAAGTTTGGGAAGAATCGGATGAACATTTTGGACTTTGAACAAGGATTTCAAAATTTCTCAAATTCTAAGGAATATAACTATGGACGTAATGGTCGGATAATGCTAAAGGGTCCATACCACCTGGATAGTATTACGTGTCGCGCTTCGCGCTCTATATGTGGTTCTTAAAAAAAAATCCGAGGAGTGCTTGACTCTAGGGATACGGGTTGCTGGGACACAGCTCCTCCTTGATAAGCGGCTGCTTCCTTTATCTCAACTCATTGTTACAATCAATAATACGTGTCGCGCTTCGCGCTATATCGAGGGCTGAACAGAAAACTGCAGTATCTCCTTCTTTATTTAATATCAGTAACAACAGTCTTCCGTTCACCCCTCGATATATGTGATAGGGATAGTACTTAGGGCCTATGGTAGACAACCATAAAAATACCTGGATAATAGATGTGTTGTTTGCATTTATTTGTTAATATAAAAAACAAGTGTATTTTTTATAAGATATTTAAGTGATGTAAGAAATTTTAATTAACGTTGTCACCACGCGGCATCCATTAATTTTAATAAAAATGTCCAATTGTAGTAAAATGGATATAAAAAAAACCTGCATCAAAACAAAAAGTAAATTCTGGACTTATTGTCCCGATGTTTCTCATTTTAAATGAGGTAAAAATGCTCATTGATATGAAGACACTGTAAGTTTGGAAAGAATCTGATGAAAAATGTTGACATAATCACCTAACCAAGCAGTTTTTCACTTTTATTTTTAAATTCAAAGAGACTTAATTCTGGACTTATGGTCCGATATTGCTCATATAGGGTTTGGGTTGGGTCCTCATTGATAAAAAAACCTGTGCAAGTTTGGGAAGAATCGGATGAAAATTTTGGATACACGTTGTACTCCCCTTATCTGTTGCCCTGATCACTTTACCAAAGATGGCATTAGGTTTGTCAATGCACTACAAACAAACACTAGCTCATTTGATATCTTACTGAGGGCGATTGGCAACAACACACCCTGCAAAGCCTGAAGTTATTTTTTGTTCCATTTTTCTTTCAACGTGTATTCTTGCAGAAGCAATTCTTCTTGTTAATTCTACTTCTTCTGTAGAAAATTGTTCCTTAGTTTTGAAAGGGGGACAATACAATTTAACACCATTTTTTTCAAAGTTTAATTTTAAATGAATAAAGCCTTTATCTTCCATCACAGCATTACCTTTATCCAGCATAGCAAGTAAAGAGCTGTCTCTTGTTATTTTAACATCTGATGCTGAACCGACCCAAAGTTTGGATACAAAAACTACAGCACCCGTCACACTGATTCCAATTAAGACTTTGAATGTGTTGTGTGACTTATAATTTGAATATGTTACAGACTTATTCTCAAAAGACGATGGTGTTTGATAGGAAATTTCAGTACAATCTAGAATGATTCTAGTATCCTTGAAGTTTTTAAAACAAAAAGGAGTTTGTTTCTGCAACATACTGAGTTACGGAAGAAAAACAATGACTGTAAATATTGATACATAAAACCTATCCAAGAATTGAAATTTTTTGACACTGCACTTCCAGAAATTTTAAACCTGTATTTAAGATCTTTTACAAGCAGTCCGAGTCTTAATCGCATCATAACAAGAAGAAACTCATCAACAGGTCTTAACTTTCTTTTATGCGATGTCTCAATCTTAACAGTGTTCAGTTTTTCAGTACATAACTTGTCTGCACCAAAGTGAATCAATTTCAAAAACAAACAATTACAAATAATGAAAATTTGCAAGCCAGTATAAAACATGATTTTATCTTCTGAGGCCTTAATGTCTTTGATGGTTATTTCTGGTCTTTCGGTATTTGTGGAGATTTCATGCATGTCAGGAGAGGCCTGTACACCCACACTTCCAGAGCTGCAATCACCGACACTGGTGTCATCCGCATGTGATTTTGCATAGCTGAAATACATACATTTTATGTATTATATATTTATATATAAATTGTATCTTTTAAAAATTGTTGTGACATAGTGGATATTGTGACTGCCAATCGACTTGGAGGTAATTGGAGAGCATTCTCATGATCTTTTCCAAAGACACCATGTACTGGTTCTTTCCAGAAAATAGACTCGAGAGAGTATCTCAATAAGCCTAAGGCTTTTGATGCAATATATCTCAAATAAATAAGTTTATTATTATAAATACATAAACTTTAATGTTTTGTTCTGGCATAAACAATTCACTTCCATATTAAACAAGGCTTGTCACCAAAGCATGACAAATGCCCCCTTTTTCCATTTTTCGAAAACTAAACGCAAACTTTAAACTTTAAGTGTGACAGAATTTCAGACGGACGGACAGACGGACAGTGCGATCACTTTATGCCCACCTTTGGGGGCAAAATATGCCCACCTTCGGGGGCNAGACACTTTTCTCGGTGAATAAACACAGCACAGGGATGAAATTAATGAGTAATGTAGCCAAAACTAGGATTGCATTCTGTTTGAATGTACTGTGCATGCCATGAAATGGGTAAAATTTCTTATTTTTTCATTAAACATGAGGTGGGTGAGGGTAAAGATCAAGGGCCATAGTTTCACAAGTGAAGAAGCCAGTCTTGTCTTTGGTTGTATTTTCAATGTTTGTTGCCTATGTTATGACACTGACACAAAAAGGCTTTCTTGTGTCACTTTCTGTTTTGATGAAATGGATTTGACTGTTTGCGGCCTTTCGGAACTCTAAATTTGGTCAAACATATATCCCCTGCCCCCTTAATAGCAAAAAAACTAAATTTTAAAATTGTGTATATCATACAAAAATTGATACAAATATTCCACAAATGTGTTGCGGTAACAAATCGAACATAATTTACCATATATGTTTAACCGCTATGGTTAAGCTTATGGAAAACAAAGGGAGGTAATAATGTTAAAACCATTGCTTATTTTAGGAAAATGTCATGTGTGCTGATTTCGCACTGAAAAACAATGTTTAAACTCATATTTGTGTACTAGCATCTACATTTGCACATTTTCTGAGCCTGAATACTAAAATAATCAAGATAAGTCTGCAGTTTTGTAGAAAACGTTTGTAAAAATGGGAAAATTATGCAAAAAAGTGGTTTATAACATGCTGCAAACATATATTTTTTTCTTATTTGAAGTCATTATGGCAACATACTTCATGGCACAACTAACAGTTGAAGAAAGACTAAGATTGAAGAAATTATTTGATAATAAATACCAAATAATAAATGAATGCCACATCTGAAAGGGGGCGTGCACTCCAAACGGCTATGGTGTTGTGCGGTGTAGTTTCCGCGGCAAAAGGCTAAGGCTTAAAGCTCACCGCGCACTATATTATATTGACAATAAACATGCCATTTCAGCAAAAATGCATGTGTCGCATTTATGCCACAATAAACTTTGTGTCAACATCAAGCACCTAAGTTATGAGTCTCAAAGCATTAACAACAACAGACAAATATGTGCTCATGAAGGCTTATGTCATGGTCGTTATGGCTATTCAGGTTGCAAGATTTGAGGTAATATAAAAAGTTTGGACACCTGACGCTGTTGTAAAATTTATGTTACAAATATTGCTTCTACACAGTTAAATTGTTTTATTGTTTTGGTTATATTTACATATTTTAATTTCCAATATTGATTACATAGTCATGTTCTTTTGTAACTTTACTGGGAGCCATGTACAATGACTGGGAAAGTACAGCCCTATACGCCTTTTTTCTGTGGCTTAAATATCGATATGTTTTGTATTCATGTTTTTGTTTGCGATCACAGTGGTACCGTGATATGTTCTGTGTGAACATAGCATATCGGTACATCGGATCGCTTGCCTCGATATTTATGCCACAGCGCTCAGCAAGTTGAAGTAAGGATAAGCCAATCCCCACGCTTGCGCCGAGTGTTGCGGAGTAGCATAGAGCTGTAAATGATCTTTTCCAGACCATGCTCTTGGGAGCATATGAAAACAGCCTACTGTGCATTTTTTCACATCTGTTAGTATTGTATAGTTGCACAGTGTCCCTTAGCTGTTGTACTCCACAGTACTTGTCTAAGACCTTCTGCAATGTTTGTTTGTCTGCTGCTGACAACACAACATTCTTACCATATGGCAAATACCTTCTTCTGTGTCATTTCAGACGTGCAGTGCAGACAACAGATTTGTGCTTGCAGCTATCGTGTGACCCAGAGAAACAATCAAGAACATTAGTGACTGCTTCCCGAGCCCTGCCAAGGTACAACTCGTCCCCATGCAGAAGCTTCCTGAGTCTGGTAAGTTCGAGCCGTACTCTGGTACGGATAGCTGTAGCTAATTTCTTGCGATACTGGAGCCTATCCATTCCATTCGGCTGCTTTATGCGTGCGGAGCGCAAGTGCTCGTGTAGATTTCGCATATTATGAATAAAGCACTTGGAATGTTGGACTTTCTCCTGTATCCTAGCATTGTGCTCCCTCATAGCTTTGGCAAGTGAAGCACTACCATCAGTGGTCACAGACTTAACTTTTAGAATATTTTGGTTTTTGATATTTTCCAAATATGTTTTAAGAAATATTGCCTCTGCCTGATTAATTGGTGTTTCGTCACAATAATTGTTTTGCAAGNGAGACACCAAACTATATGTTCAAGTGTTGTGGGTTGATAACCAAATGGGAATTGATGGGTACTCTAACGGGCACTGTTCAGCTCCATGTGTGGAGACGAAGATCTAACACAGTGTATGAACTCATTGGAGAAAATTACTGTTCTATCACTGGTGAGTAATTAAGTAACTACATGAGCCTGGCTCTGTTAACCCTTTGCATGCTGGGAAATTTGTTGTCTGCTAAAATGTTGTCTGCTGATTTTCTAAAATCATCCTTTTCTTCATTTTTTTTCAAAGACCACTATCAGAATAGCAAACAGTTTGGATCCTGATGAGACGCCACGTTCTGTGGCGTCTCATCTGGATCGAAACTGTTTGCAAAGGCCTTCAAAATCCGGTTCCAGCGCTCAAAGGGTTAAAAGCTG
Source organism: Dreissena rostriformis (assembly GCA_007657795.1). NCBI lineage: Eukaryota > Metazoa > Mollusca > Bivalvia > Myida > Dreissenidae > Dreissena > Dreissena rostriformis. The sequence goes on from VMBQ01002162.1 coordinate 130,301, forward strand.
GTTAAATGCATCAGGTAAAGTGTCATCCCAGATAAGCTTGTGCTTTCATGATATTTTCTGTTTAAAGAAAGTCTTTTCTTAGCAAAAATCCAGTTTAGGCAGAAAGTGTTGTCCCAAATTATCCTGTGCGACTGAACAGGCTTATCTGGTACGACACTTTACGCACATGCATTTAATCATCTTTTCACAGATCAAGGCTCATGGCTATAAGTCATTTTAAGAATATAATCCCGGCTTTGTTTGCCGGTTCAAATTATATTTTTCATTTAATTGTGTTTGCGTTGGTGTTATACATGTCAAGAAAAAGTTATTTACCATATTTGAATTCCGTTCATTAGCATCTTTTCAGAGTGAACATTAGCATATTGTCAGGTTACTTATTCCAATGATTTGTTTAAAGGAGTAAGTGCTTTTTAATTATATAATAAATAAATTATATCAAAGTATGATACACTTTTCAAATAATTATCACACTTTTAATTGATCGTTTATAAGTACTTTACAACGATACAGTAGTAATTACAAAATTAAATATGGATTAGAGAATAACATTTTCGGATCATTCTTTAACTGAGCTCTTGATCGCACACATCAATTCTACATGCAAATAGATTAAATAAATAACGGATCAACAATTACCTTGACACTTTTTTAATGCTTTTGGTGTTTTTTTTTCTTTGAATAAGAATGATATTATCATCTGACCGACCCTCCCAAATGTGGTCACCTGACTATAGCAGCCACCTGCCTACAGCAGCCACTTTGACCACTTCCCTTGACTGGCTGCTTTAGTCAGGTTGGACTGTAAATGGCATAGACTTAACCATGTAGGTAATGCATGGTGGTATGTGGAAATATAAGTCTAAACAAAAATAAAACAATTCTTAACATTAAAGAAAGAGAAAAATCCATGAAATGATGGTCCTACAAAAGTATTACTTTTTGGAATTTCACAATATTTCTGCAAAAGAAATGAATTCAAGGTAATCAGCTATTGAAATAGATCCTTCTCCCAATTCGTTATGAACTGCTTTATGTAATTCTGTATGTTAATGTTTTTATTTACAGCGCCAAACGTTCGTCAAATATGCAACATAGATGTTGATGACCGAATACTGGTACAAAAAGGGGACTTCATTGGATGGTGAGTTAAGAAGTTTGGTTTATTTCTGGTACATGTTTTTATAAGTGACTTTATTTGATAGTGAGTTAAGTAGTTTGGTATATTACTGGTTCATGTTTTCAAAGGTGACTTCACTGGATGGAGAGTTAAGTAGTCTGGTATATTACTGGTACATGTTTTCAAAGGTGACTTCATTGGATTGAGAGTTAAGTAGTCTGGTATATTACTGGTACATGTTTTCAAAGGTGACTTCATTGGATGGAGAGTTAAGTAGTCTGGTATATTACTGGTACATGTTTTCAAAGGTGACTTCATTGGATGGAGAGTTAAGTAGTCTGGTATATTACTGGTACATGTTTTCAAAGGTGACTTCATTGGATGGAGAGTTAAGTAGTCTGGTATATTACTGGTACATGTTTTCAAAGGTGACTTCATTGGATGGAGAGTTAAGTAGTCTGGTATATTACTGGTACATGTTTTCAAAGGTGACTTCATTGGATGGAGAGTTAAGTAGTCTGGTATATTACTGGTACATGTTTTCAAAGGTGACTTCATTGGATGGAGAGTTAAGTAGTCTGGTATATTACTGGTACATGTTTTCAAAGGTGACTTCATTGGATGGAGAGTTAAGTAGTCTGGTATATTACTGGTACATGTTTTCAAAGGTGACTTCATTGGATGGAGAGTTAAGTAGTCTGGTATATTACTGGTACATGTTTTCAAAGGTGACTTCATTGGATGGAGAGTTAAGTAGTCTGGTATATTACTGGTACATGTTTTCAAAGGTGACTTCATTGGATGGAGAGTTAAGTAGTCTGGTATATTACTGGTACATGTTTTCAAAGGTGACTTCATTGGATGGAGAGTTAAGTAGTCTGGTATATTACTGGTACATGTTTTCAAAGGTGACTTCATTGGATGGAGAGTTAAGTAGTCTGGTATATTACTGGTACATGTTTTCAAAGGTGACTTCATTGGATGGAGAGTTAAGTAGTCTGGTATATTACTGGTACATGTTTTCAAAGGTGACTTCATTGGATGGAGAGTTAAGTAGTCTGGTATATTACTGGTACATGTTTTCAAAGGTGACTTCATTGGATGGAGAGTTAAGTAGTCTGGTATATTACTGGTACATGTTTTCAAAGGTGACTTCATTGGATGGAGAGTTAAGTAGTCTGGTATATTACTGGTACATGTTTTCAAAGGTGACTTCATTGGATGGAGAGTTAAGTAGTCTGGTATATTACTGGTACATGTTTTCAAAGGTGACTTCATTGGATGGAGAGTTAAGTAGTCTGGTATATTACTGGTACATGTTTTCAAAGGTGACTTCATTGGATGGAGAGTTAAGTAGTCTGGTATATTACTGGTACATGTTTTCAAAGGTGACTTCATTGGATGGAGAGTTAAGTAGTCTGGTATATTACTGGTACATGTTTTCAAAGGTGACTTCATTGGATGGAGAGTTAAGTAGTCTGGTATATTACTGGTACATGTTTTCAAAGGTGACTTCATTGGATGGAGAGTTAAGTAGTCTGGTATATTACTGGTACATGTTTTCAAAGGTGACTTCATTGGATGGAGAGTTAAGTAGTCTGGTATATTACTGGTACATGTTTTCAAAGGTGACTTCATTGGATGGAGAGTTAAGTAGTCTGGTATATTACTGGTACATGTTTTCAAAGGTGACTTCATTGGATGGAGAGTTAAGTAGTCTGGTATATTACTGGTACATGTTTTCAAAGGTGACTTCATTGGATGGAGAGTTAAGTAGTCTGGTATATTACTGGTACATGTTTTCAAAGGTGACTTCATTGGATGGAGAGTTAAGTAGTCTGGTATATTACTGGTACATGTTTTCAAAGGTGACTTCATTGGATGGAGAGTTAAGTAGTCTGGTATATTACTGGTACATGTTTTCAAAGGTGACTTCATTGGATGGAGAGTTAAGTAGTCTGGTATATTACTGGTACATGTTTTCAAAGGTGACTTCATTGGATGGAGAGTTAAGTAGTCTGGTATATTACTGGTACATGTTTTCAAAGGTGACTTCATTGGATGGAGAGTTAAGTAGTCTGGTATATTACTGGTACATGTTTTCAAAGGTGACTTCATTGGATGGAGAGTTAAGTAGTCTGGTATATTACTGGTACATGTTTTCAAAGGTGACTTCATTGGATGGAGAGTTAAGTAGTCTGGTATATTACTGGTACATGTTTTCAAAGGTGACTTCATTGGATGGAGAGTTAAGTAGTCTGGTATATTACTGGTACATGTTTTCAAAGGTGACTTCATTGGATGGAGAGTTAAGTAGTCTGGTATATTACTGGTACATGTTTTCAAAGGTGACTTCATTGGATGGAGAGTTAAGTAGTCTGGTATATTACTGGTACATGTTTTCAAAGGTGACTTCATTGGATGGAGAGTTAAGTAGTCTGGTATATTACTGGTACATGTTTTCAAAGGTGACTTCATTGGATGGAGAGTTAAGTAGTCTGGTATATTACTGGTACATGTTTTCAAAGGTGACTTCATTGGATGGAGAGTTAAGTAGTCTGGTATATTACTGGTACATGTTTTCAAAGGTGACTTCATTGGATGGAGAGTTAAGTAGTCTGGTATATTACTGGTACATGTTTTCAAAGGTGACTTCATTGGATGGAGAGTTAAGTAGTCTGGTATATTACTGGTACATGTTTTCAAAGGTGACTTCATTGGATGGAGAGTTAAGTAGTCTGGTATATTACTGGTACATGTTTTCAAAGGTGACTTCATTGGATGGAGAGTTAAGTAGTCTGGTATATTACTGGTACATGTTTTCAAAGGTGACTTCATTGGATGGAGAGTTAAGTAGTCTGGTATATTACTGGTACATGTTTTCAAAGGTGACTTCATTGGATGGAGAGTTAAGTAGTCTGGTATATTACTGGTACATGTTTTCAAAGGTGACTTCATTGGATGGAGAGTTAAGTAGTCTGGTATATTACTGGTACATGTTTTCAAAGGTGACTTCATTGGATGGAGAGTTAAGTAGTCTGGTATATTACTGGTACATGTTTTCAAAGGTGACTTCATTGGATGGAGAGTTAAGTAGTCTGGTATATTACTGGTACATGTTTTCAAAGGTGACTTCATTGGATGGAGAGTTAAGTAGTCTGGTATATTACTGGTACATGTTTTCAAAGGTGACTTCATTGGATGGAGAGTTAAGTAGTCTGGTATATTACTGGTACATGTTTTCAAAGGTGACTTCATTGGATGGAGAGTTAAGTAGTCTGGTATATTACTGGTACATGTTTTCAAAGGTGACTTCATTGGATGGAGAGTTAAGTAGTCTGGTATATTACTGGTACATGTTTTCAAAGGTGACTTCATTGGATGGAGAGTTAAGTAGTCTGGTATATTACTGGTACATGTTTTCAAAGGTGACTTCATTGGATGGAGAGTTAAGTAGTCTGGTATATTACTGGTACATGTTTTCAAAGGTGACTTCATTGGATGGAGAGTTAAGTAGTCTGGTATATTACTGGTACATGTTTTCAAAGGTGACTTCATTGGATGGAGAGTTAAGTAGTCTGGTATATTACTGGTACATGTTTTCAAAGGTGACTTCATTGGATGGAGAGTTAAGTAGTCTGGTATATTACTGGTACATGTTTTCAAAGGTGACTTCATTGGATGGAGAGTTAAGTAGTCTGGTATATTACTGGTACATGTTTTCAAAGGTGACTTCATTGGATGGAGAGTTAAGTAGTCTGGTATATTACTGGTACATGTTTTCAAAGGTGACTTCATTGGATGGAGAGTTAAGTAGTCTGGTATATTACTGGTACATGTTTTCAAAGGTGACTTCATTGGATGGAGAGTTAAGTAGTCTGGTATATTACTGGTACATGTTTTCAAAGGTGACTTCATTGGATGGAGAGTTAAGTAGTCTGGTATATTACTGGTACATGTTTTCAAAGGTGACTTCATTGGATGGAGAGTTAAGTAGTCTGGTATATTACTGGTACATGTTTTCAAAGGTGACTTCATTGGATGGAGAGTTAAGTAGTCTGGTATATTACTGGTACATGTTTTCAAAGGTGACTTCATTGGATGGAGAGTTAAGTAGTCTGGTATATTACTGGTACATGTTTTCAAAGGTGACTTCATTGGATGGAGAGTTAAGTAGTCTGGTATATTACTGGTACATGTTTTCAAAGGTGACTTCATTGGATGGAGAGTTAAGTAGTCTGGTATATTACTGGTACATGTTTTCAAAGGTGACTTCATTGGATGGAGAGTTAAGTAGTCTGGTATATTACTGGTACATGTTTTCAAAGGTGACTTCATTGGATGGAGAGTTAAGTAGTCTGGTATATTACTGGTACATGTTTTCAAAGGTGACTTCATTGGATGGAGAGTTAAGTAGTCTGGTATATTACTGGTACATGTTTTCAAAGGTGACTTCATTGGATGGAGAGTTAAGTAGTCTGGTATATTACTGGTACATGTTTTCAAAGGTGACTTCATTGGATGGAGAGTTAAGTAGTCTGGTATATTACTGGTACATGTTTTCAAAGGTGACTTCATTGGATGGAGAGTTAAGTAGTCTGGTATATTACTGGTACATGTTTTCAAAGGTGACTTCATTGGATGGAGAGTTAAGTAGTCTGGTATATTACTGGTACATGTTTTCAAAGGTGACTTCATTGGATGGAGAGTTAAGTAGTCTGGTATATTACTGGTACATGTTTTCAAAGGTGACTTCATTGGATGGAGAGTTAAGTAGTCTGGTATATTACTGGTACATGTTTTCAAAGGTGACTTCATTGGATGGAGAGTTAAGTAGTCTGGTATATTACTGGTACATGTTTTCAAAGGTGACTTCATTGGATGGAGAGTTAAGTAGTCTGGTATATTACTGGTACATGTTTTCAAAGGTGACTTCATTGGATGGAGAGTTAAGTAGTCTGGTATATTACTGGTACATGTTTTCAAAGGTGACTTCATTGGATGGAGAGTTAAGTAGTCTGGTATATTACTGGTACATGTTTTCAAAGGTGACTTCATTGGATGGAGAGTTAAGTAGTCTGGTATATTACTGGTACATGTTTTCAAAGGTGACTTCATTGGATGGAGAGTTAAGTAGTCTGGTATATTACTGGTACATGTTTTCAAAGGTGACTTCATTGGATGGAGAGTTAAGTAGTCTGGTATATTACTGGTACATGTTTTCAAAGGTGACTTCATTGGATGGAGAGTTAAGTAGTCTGGTATATTACTGGTACATGTTTTCAAAGGTGACTTCATTGGATGGAGAGTTAAGTAGTCTGGTATATTACTGGTACATGTTTTCAAAGGTGACTTCATTGGATGGAGAGTTAAGTAGTCTGGTATATTACTGGTACATGTTTTCAAAGGTGACTTCATTGGATGGAGAGTTAAGTAGTCTGGTATATTACTGGTACATGTTTTCAAAGGTGACTTCATTGGATGGAGAGTTAAGTAGTCTGGTATATTACTGGTACATGTTTTCAAAGGTGACTTCATTGGATGGAGAGTTAAGTAGTCTGGTATATTACTGGTACATGTTTTCAAAGGTGACTTCATTGGATGGAGAGTTAAGTAGTCTGGTATATTACTGGTACATGTTTTCAAAGGTGACTTCATTGGATGGAGAGTTAAGTAGTCTGGTATATTACTGGTACATGTTTTCAAAGGTGACTTCATTGGATGGAGAGTTAAGTAGTCTGGTATATTACTGGTACATGTTTTCAAAGGTGACTTCATTGGATGGAGAGTTAAGTAGTCTGGTATATTACTGGTACATGTTTTCAAAGGTGACTTCATTGGATGGAGAGTTAAGTAGTCTGGTATATTACTGGTACATGTTTTCAAAGGTGACTTCATTGGATGGAGAGTTAAGTAGTCTGGTATATTACTGGTACATGTTTTCAAAGGTGACTTCATTGGATGGAGAGTTAAGTAGTCTGGTATATTACTGGTACATGTTTTCAAAGGTGACTTCATTGGATGGAGAGTTAAGTAGTCTGGTATATTACTGGTACATGTTTTCAAAGGTGACTTCATTGGATGGAGAGTTAAGTAGTCTGGTATATTACTGGTACATGTTTTCAAAGGTGACTTCATTGGATGGAGAGTTAAGTAGTCTGGTATATTACTGGTACATGTTTTCAAAGGTGACTTCATTGGATGGAGAGTTAAGTAGTCTGGTATATTACTGGTACATGTTTTCAAAGGTGACTTCATTGGATGGAGAGTTAAGTAGTCTGGTATATTACTGGTACATGTTTTCAAAGGTGACTTCATTGGATGGAGAGTTAAGTAGTCTGGTATATTACTGGTACATGTTTTCAAAGGTGACTTCATTGGATGGAGAGTTAAGTAGTCTGGTATATTACTGGTACATGTTTTCAAAGGTGACTTCATTGGATGGAGAGTTAAGTAGTCTGGTATATTACTGGTACATGTTTTCAAAGGTGACTTCATTGGATGGAGAGTTAAGTAGTCTGGTATATTACTGGTACATGTTTTCAAAGGTGACTTCATTGGATGGAGAGTTAAGTAGTCTGGTATATTACTGGTACATGTTTTCAAAGGTGACTTCATTGGATGGAGAGTTAAGTAGTCTGGTATATTACTGGTACATGTTTTCAAAGGTGACTTCATTGGATGGAGAGTTAAGTAGTCTGGTATATTACTGGTACATGTTTTCAAAGGTGACTTCATTGGATGGAGAGTTAAGTAGTCTGGTATATTACTGGTACATGTTTTCAAAGGTGACTTCATTGGATGGAGAGTTAAGTAGTCTGGTATATTACTGGTACATGTTTTCAAAGGTGACTTCATTGGATGGAGAGTTAAGTAGTCTGGTATATTACTGGTACATGTTTTCAAAGGTGACTTCATTGGATGGAGAGTTAAGTAGTCTGGTATATTACTGGTACATGTTTTCAAAGGTGACTTCATTGGATGGAGAGTTAAGTAGTCTGGTATATTACTGGTACATGTTTTCAAAGGTGACTTCATTGGATGGAGAGTTAAGTAGTCTGGTATATTACTGGTACATGTTTTCAAAGGTGACTTCATTGGATGGAGAGTTAAGTAGTCTGGTATATTACTGGTACATGTTTTCAAAGGTGACTTCATTGGATGGAGAGTTAAGTAGTCTGGTATATTACTGGTACATGTTTTCAAAGGTGACTTCATTGGATGGAGAGTTAAGTAGTCTGGTATATTACTGGTACATGTTTTCAAAGGTGACTTCATTGGATGGAGAGTTAAGTAGTCTGGTATATTACTGGTACATGTTTTCAAAGGTGACTTCATTGGATGGAGAGTTAAGTAGTCTGGTATATTACTGGTACATGTTTTCAAAGGTGACTTCATTGGATGGAGAGTTAAGTAGTCTGGTATATTACTGGTACATGTTTTCAAAGGTGACTTCATTGGATGGAGAGTTAAGTAGTCTGGTATATTACTGGTACATGTTTTCAAAGGTGACTTCATTGGATGGAGAGTTAAGTAGTCTGGTATATTACTGGTACATGTTTTCAAAGGTGACTTCATTGGATGGAGAGTTAAGTAGTCTGGTATATTACTGGTACATGTTTTCAAAGGTGACTTCATTGGATGGAGAGTTAAGTAGTCTGGTATATTACTGGTACATGTTTTCAAAGGTGACTTCATTGGATGGAGAGNTTAAAGGGACTGTCCACTAGATTTTGGCATGTATTGAAGCATGTCATTAAATGCTCTATATTGATAAATTCAAACATTTGACCTAAAAATCTGCAGTTAAAAAACAAGAATACAATTTAAAAAGGGAAAAAAAAGTAAACCTCATCAGGGCTCGAACCAGTGACCATCGGGGTCCTGGAGTAAAAACCAATTAGACCGCTCGGCCATCCTGACAAGTATGTACGATAGCCGTATTTTATACCATATATAAGCAATCCTCGTAGTTTTACAAAATATAGCGACAATAACAGAACTTTCCAAATTATTCAATCGTTTCGCGTCGAACGACGCTTTATGATTTTGAGGTTTTCAAATCGTCAAAAGATGCATATAATGGATATTTAAGAGCATTGTAAATGGTCAGTATTACTATTTCCTCAAAAATATCATAACAAACGCGAAAATTTGCGAATATGAAACAACTTTTTTTAATTTTGTCAATTTACCAATCTGTTGGACGGCCCCTTTAAGTGATCATTTATTACCGTTGCTGATAAGCATGGCCAATTTTGATAATACTTCTTAACCCCATTCAACAGTTGTAAACCACTAGTTATGTAGTGTATTGGAGAGATGCTTCTCTCATATTTACCTCTGGCGCGGGGACATTGTGGATACAGAGTGAATTTACAAATATTTCTACTATTAATAGATTAATTGTACATGTTCCCCCCAGCATTTCATTGGTCAGCCAGTTACCTGTTCGGAGTCTTATCGGCTGAAATCGTAAATATTCGTGACTACTCGGTGTGAAATGGGCTATGGCGTCATAAGTAATGGTGATAGGGAACGTACGTGGTGTATCTTCATTTCTAAAAATAAGAAGGTTTTCCAGGATAAAAATATTTATTTTGGTTTCCCATTCTAGAATAACTCTTTGGTTTCCTAAATATTTACGAACATCACACCCAAATTTACAAAACAATTTATAATTGTTATGATTATGCATCGACTAACTCCGGCGTCATTGTTAACATATATTTCATCTTTAGCTCGCGTCTAACGCGGAATCCATAGTGCCACGTATTGATCCTTTGCCTCTGCACAAGGTGGACAAACCGAGTAGAAAAAAAAGACAACAGTTACTATAGAAAACGGTAAGAATTTATGTACTTAATAAATGTTCAAAACATGTTAATTATTGCCCTGTTATTATGTTTCATTATAATACAATGATGAATGAGCGAGGCTATGAGCACTATAAATGAATAATTACGGCGAAATCAGCTAAGGCCGCTTTATGTGTTGTTTTTTTTTAAAACCGTTCTTTCTTAATTGGGAATAATGATATCATTCAAAATTATATGTATACTTTGGGCCAAATTTGATTAAATGTATCTGTTCAGTTAACTGACTGCTTTTTAAATGGCCACAACTAATACCGGTATATGAACTATCTTTAAAAACGAACGTTATCATTTAATTTAAAGGATATTGCGAAACGTTCTTTCGTGAACGTCAAACTTTATTTTCAATGAACGTAAAACTGTAAAATAAGATCAATTTGTTTTCAAGTCTAACTTTGCATTCGACAACGATTTGAAACATCACACATTGCTCTGTATAACCGTTTATATTTATGAATGCTAGTATCTGCTTTAGTGAAACCTCTGGCTCAATCTATCTTCTCCCCTCCCTCCACCGACTTCTACTGTCTCCTTTCACGTCACTTAGCAAATGCGAATAACGTTTGCACGATTCAGTTTTACACCCTTCTTCATTGTATCGCTCGGTGATTGAGTAATTGTGATAGTACAGAACTTTGTTGATCGGTATTAGCTTCCTTTTAGATTTTGCAAATCGCCCGCTCTTATTTCGCACTTTTATTTTGCTACAGAATGTCAACAGCCGTGACGTCATGAACTAAATGTTTTTGAAACGAATTAATTAAACTAATACTTTTATTTTATAGTTATTAAATCTTTCAAAGATGAACAAATTTTGCTATTAAATGAAAATACAAATTGATTTCGTGTTTTTAGTATAATTTCCGGACTTTACCGTAGATACCAGCTTATAGCCGAAACGCTTTCCGAATACGGCGCTATCGACCGACTATTCCCGATCTCATTTGGTCCCTTCTGCATAAAAGGACAAAAACATACAGTAATACGAAGTTCAAGTTATACTGGTTTGAACCATAATTCGTGTATTCCATCCTGAAGCATTACATGACACTGTTAGTCTATTTGGAAATGTGTATAACTATCTGTGCATCCAGAAAATAACTAGTTTGTTATAATCCCCCCCCCAACCACTAAGTGAAGTCACACAAAATTATATTGCTCCCACTCAGGGTTAAGTCTAATTCAAAACTAAACAGTAATATCAACTTTATTGGACACGAATTAATTAAAATTATATTTGTATTTTATATTTATTAAATCTTAAAGATAGAAAAATATAGCTCTTAAATTAAAAATACAAATGTATTTTGTGTTTTTAGTATAATATCCGGACTTTACCGTAGATACCCGCTTATAGCCGAAACGCTTTTCGAATACGGCGATATTGACCGCCGACTATTCCCGATTTCATTAGGTCCCTACTGCCTTAATAATGATTCTTTGTCAACATTACCTACAGCCCAACACCCAGCTGGCTCTAGTGATGTATATCTCGTGATCTTTCAGTGTGGTTGTTGGACTTATGACGATATAAATAATCTACAGGGAACTGTAGCAAATAATCAACATAAATATTTAGTATTCGATGATGCTGAATCAGAGAATCGGTTTTCTTCATAGGTTGGATTCCTCTGATTTATAATATTTGACCGTGTTCCTCTGAATGTGAGTCCCCTGTCAGTGCTCGGTGGCCATAACCGTCAAGATATAGGAACGTGTTTTAGTAAATTCATATTTAGTGGCAATATAAACATGTCACATGAAGTACCGCAATCATACTTTATATTGGGTAGCACAATAATGCATCAGAATGCTTCTAATTAAGTAGAAACACAATATTTAACAATGAGTAGCACACGATGTTTAAAAATGCGTGGCATTTAGTAACACAAACATGTTTCACAATGGCAAGCTAAACCCTGTTCACAATTGGTAGCACTATTTCAAAATGGTTAGCCATCAATTTTTCACAATGGGTGGCACACATTGTTTTAAAATGGGTAGAAACAAGTTTTTCACAATGACTCACAAGGTTTCACAATTGGTAGAACAACAATTTTTCATAATGAGAAGAACACAATGTTGCAAAATGGGTACCACAACTTTGTTTCAAAATGAGTAGTATGCAATGTTTCAAAATGGGTAGCACAATATTCTTTCACTATGAGTAGTACAACAGTGTTCGCAATGAGCAGCATACAATTGTTTCAAAATGAATAGGACGACCATGTTTTAAAATGAGAAGCACTAAGTTTCACAATTAGTAGCACAATTGTATTTCACTTTGTGTAGCACAACGCTGTTTCACAAAGAGTTCCACAAAGATATTTCACTATCAGTGGCACTACAATGGATCCAAAATAAGAGGCACTACAAGGTTTTGAATTGAGTAGCACAAAAGGGTTTTATAATGACTAACACAACAATTTTCAAAGTGAATAGCACAGCTATTTGCAACATATTTGATATATAGGATCTTGCATGAGTGGTCGTTTTGTATTGAGTTTATTAAACGAGTCATCTAAATGAAGATGAAAACGAGGCTTGCCGAGTTTTTATCTCATTTAGATGACGAGTTTAATAAATTCAATACAAAACGACCACTAATGCAAGATTCTATTTATAACATGACCAACAAAATGCTTTAAAACACACATGTATTCCTCTCCGTGCCATATAGAGGAAAGGTCGATATCTATAACGAAGCAGCAATGCGGTCATTGTGTGTACCTGAGCATGAGAAGTAGTTCTGGACGAATAAGCCTATATGGTTGTGTAACTATAAGCTGCACTCCGCAGTAAAAAAAAAGTGCATTGTGGGTAAGCAAGTTGCGGTTGTAAATGCCTTGTCTTTGACAGCGCGTATGAATATCTTTTAAGTGATTCGGCTAATTTGCATAGTTATATAACTAGTGAAATAACACCCGTGTAATAAACAAAATTGAGCATTACGTTATTTCACTCCTGGAGCGTAAGTCATGTTATAAATATACTAACATGTGTGCNTTTTTTTTTTTTTTTTTTTTTTTTTTTTTTTTTTTTTTTTTTTTTTTTTTTTTTTTTTTTTTTTTTTTTTTTTTTTTTTTTTTTTTTTTTTTTTTTTTTTTTTTTTTTTTTTTTTTTTTTTTTTTTTTTTTTTTTTTTTTTTTTTTTTTTTTTTTTTTTTTTTTTTTTTTTTTTTTTTTTTTTTTTTTTTTTTTTTTTTTTTTTTTTTTTTTTTTTTTTTTTTTTTTTTTTTTTTTTTTTTTTTTTTTTTTTTTTTTTTTTTTTTTTTTTTTTTTTTTTTTTTTTTTTTTTTTTTTTTTTTTTTTTTTTTTTTTTTTTTTTTTTTTTTTTTTTTTTTTTTTTTTTTTTTTTTTTTTTTTTTTTTTTTTTTTTTTTTTTTTTTTTTTTTTTTTTTTTTTTTTTTTTTTTTTTTTTTTTTTTTTTTTTTTTTTTTTTTTTTTTTTTTTTTTTTTTTTTTTTTTTTTTTTTTTTTTTTTTTTTTTTTTTTTTTTTTTTTTTTTTTTTTTTTTTTTTTTTTTTTTTTTTTTTTTTTTTTTTTTTTTTTTTTTTTTTTTTTTTTTTTTTTTTTTTTTTTTTTTTTTTTTTTTTTTTTTTTTTTTTTTTTTTTTTTTTTTTTTTTTTTTTTTTTTTTTTTTTTTTTTTTTTTTTTTTTTTTTTTTTTTTTTTTTTTTTTTTTTTTTTTTTTTTTTTTTTTTTTTTTTTTTTTTTTTTTTTTTTTTTTTTTTTTTTTTTTTTTTTTTTTTTTTTTTTTTTTTTTTTTTTTTTTTTTTTTTTTTTTTTTTTTTTTTTTTTTTTTTTTTTTTTTTTTTTTTTTTTTTTTTTTTTTTTTTTTTTTTTTTTTTTTTTTTTTTTTTTTTTTTTTTTTTTTTTTTTTTTTTTTTTTTTTTTTTTTTTTTTTTTTTTTTTTTTTTTTTTTTTTTTTTTTTTTTTTTTTTTTTTTTTTTTTTTTTTTTTTTTTTTTTTTTTTTTTTTTTTTTTTTTTTTTTTTTTTTTTTTTTTTTTTTTTTTTTTTTTTTTTTTTTTTTTTTTTTTTTTTTTTTTTTTTTTTTTTTTTTTTTTTTTTTTTTTTTTTTTTTTTTTTTTTTTTTTTTTTTTTTTTTTTTTTTTTTTTTTTTTTTTTTTTTTTTTTTTTTTTTTTTTTTTTTTTTTTTTTTTTTTTTTTTTTTTTTTTTTTTTTTTTTTTTTTTTTTTTTTTTTTTTTTTTTTTTTTTTTTTTTTTTTTTTTTTTTTTTTTTTTTTTTTTTTTTTTTTTTTTTTTTTTTTTTTTTTTTTTTTTTTTTTTTTTTTTTTTTTTTTTTTTTTTTTTTTTTTTTTTTTTTTTTTTTTTTTTTTTTTTTTTTTTTTTTTTTTTTTTTTTTTTTTTTTTTTTTTTTTTTTTTTTTTTTTTTTTTTTTTTTTTTTTTTTTTTTTTTTTTTTTTTTTTTTTTTTTTTTTTTTTTTTTTTTTTTTTTTTTTTTTTTTTTTTTTTTTTTTTTTTTTTTTTTTTTTTTTTTTTTTTTTTTTTTTTTTTTTTTTTTTTTTTTTTTTTTTTTTTTTTTTTTTTTTTTTTTTTTTTTTTTTTTTTTTTTTTTTTTTTTTTTTTTTTTTTTTTTTTTTTTTTTTTTTTTTTTTTTTTTTTTTTTTTTTTTTTTTTTTTTTTTTTTTTTTTTTTTTTTTTTTTTTTTTTTTTTTTTTTTTTTTTTTTTTTTTTTTTTTTTTTTTTTTTTTTTTTTTTTTTTTTTTTTTTTTTTTTTTTTTTTTTTTTTTTTTTTTTTTTTTTTTTTTTTTTTTTTTTTTTTTTTTTTTTTTTTTTTTTTTTTTTTTTTTTTTTTTTTTTTTTTTTTTTTTTTTTTTTTTTTTTTTTTTTTTTTTTTTTTTTTTTTTTTTTTTTTTTTTTTTTTTTTTTTTTTTTTTTTTTTTTTTTTTTTTTTTTTTTTTTTTTTTTTTTTTTTTTTTTTTTTTTTTTTTTTTTTTTTTTTTTTTTTTTTTTTTTTTTTTTTTTTTTTTTTTTTTTTTTTTTTTTTTTTTTTTTTTTTTTTTTTTTTTTTTTTTTTTTTTTTTTTTTTTTTTTTTTTTTTTTTTTTTTTTTTTTTTTTTTTTTTTTTTTTTTTTTTTTTTTTTTTTTTTTTTTTTTTTTTTTTTTTTTTTTTTTTTTTTTTTTTTTTTTTTTTTTTTTTTTTTTTTTTTTTTTTTTTTTTTTTTTTTTTTTTTTTTTTTTTTTTTTTTTTTTTTTTTTTTTTTTTTTTTTTTTTTTTTTTTTTTTTTTTTTTTTTTTTTTTTTTTTTTTTTTTTTTTTTTTTTTTTTTTTTTTTTTTTTTTTTTTTTTTTTTTTTTTTTTTTTTTTTTTTTTTTTTTTTTTTTTTTTTTTTTTTTTTTTTTTTTTTTTTTTTTTTTTTTTTTTTTTTTTTTTTTTTTTTTTTTTTTTTTTTTTTTTTTTTTTTTTTTTTTTTTTTTTTTTTTTTTTTTTTTTTTTTTTTTTTTTTTTTTTTTTTTTTTTTTTTTTTTTTTTTTTTTTTTTTTTTTTTTTTTTTTTTTTTTTTTTTTTTTTTTTTTTTTTTTTTTTTTTTTTTTTTTTTTTTTTTTTTTTTTTTTTTTTTTTTTTTTTTTTTTTTTTTTTTTTTTTTTTTTTTTTTTTTTTTTTTTTTTTTTTTTTTTTTTTTTTTTTTTTTTTTTTTTTTTTTTTTTTTTTTTTTTTTTTTTTTTTTTTTTTTTTTTTTTTTTTTTTTTTTTTTTTTTTTTTTTTTTTTTTTTTTTTTTTTTTTTTTTTTTTTTTTTTTTTTTTTTTTTTTTTTTTTTTTTTTTTTTTTTTTTTTTTTTTTTTTTTTTTTTTTTTTTTTTTTTTTTTTTTTTTTTTTTTTTTTTTTTTTTTTTTTTTTTTTTTTTTTTTTTTTTTTTTTTTTTTTTTTTTTTTTTTTTTTTTTTTTTTTTTTTTTTTTTTTTTTTTTTTTTTTTTTTTTTTTTTTTTTTTTTTTTTTTTTTTTTTTTTTTTTTTTTTTTTTTTTTTTTTTTTTTTTTTTTTTTTTTTTTTTTTTTTTTTTTTTTTTTTTTTTTTTTTTTTTTTTTTTTTTTTTTTTTTTTTTTTTTTTTTTTTTTTTTTTTTTTTTTTTTTTTTTTTTTTTTTTTTTTTTTTTTTTTTTTTTTTTTTTTTTTTTTTTTTTTTTTTTTTTTTTTTTTTTTTTTTTTTTTTTTTTTTTTTTTTTTTTTTTTTTTTTTTTTTTTTTTTTTTTTTTTTTTTTTTTTTTTTTTTTTTTTTTTTTTTTTTTTTTTTTTTTTTTTTTTTTTTTTTTTTTTTTTTTTTTTTTTTTTTTTTTTTTTTTTTTTTTTTTTTTTTTTTTTTTTTTTTTTTTTTTTTTTTTTTTTTTTTTTTTTTTTTTTTTTTTTTTTTTTTTTTTTTTTTTTTTTTTTTTTTTTTTTTTTTTTTTTTTTTTTTTTTTTTTTTTTTTTTTTTTTTTTTTTTTTTTTTTTTTTTTTTTTTTTTTTTTTTTTTTTTTTTTTTTTTTTTTTTTTTTTTTTTTTTTTTTTTTTTTTTTTTTTTTTACACATATGTGTTGACATGTCTATCTACATAGCTATGTTATACTTATCTGTGTAAATAATCTAATTGAATGTATTGAGTTGTTTCATTTATGATCTCATGTGTGTGTATATACTCGATTGTACTTCCTTGCTTGTATTATATGTTATGCTCTTCATGAATGGAGGAAAATAAAAGTCTATCTATCTATCTGCACTAATGGTTGATGCTTTCATGCATAGCAACATAAACTCACAAGTAACATCTATAAATTTCGTTTAGTCCACTAAGCTTCATTATATGTCTGACTTGTTTGGACTTCTCCCTGATCGTACCACATAAGAGGGTGGGGCTGATCTACAGGTTCATTGGGGTTTTAACAGTTTAGCACACTATCGCCTATCTGCTGTCTGTCTGTCTGAGAAATGCTCATTGATTCTCAAAAGAAAACGGCGTTTATCCTGTATACTGACCAGTAGGTGCTTGTATTGTGATAGAGTAATCGATGTCTATCTTGATAACCGTTGCTGATTTACAGAGTTACCCTGCATGGAGATTCACAGAATTATTAATCCTAATCTAGGAAGTGATTCTGAGCTTTTTTCTTAGCTGAACTTGTGTTTAGTTTGAAATGCTAACCTAACAGAACGCAGGGCACTCGCACGGATGATATCAATACATATTACAGTGTGCTATACAATGCAAACACATTGTTTAAATTTGCGTTTAAACACACTATCAATTAACACGACTGTTCTATTTTTAATTTAACTATGTGATTTTATAGCAATAATTTATTTTCAATAACAAATAAAAAATTGTTGTGTCAAAGGCAATAGTGAACAAGTTAAGTGCCATCGGCGCGTTGATTTTATCTGTTATACCTGTGGATCTACACTACAGCTGAGTAACTTCTATATGCCTTATTTCTACTTCCGCTGATAAGCAGTCTGAGTAGACTCGCCCATCCGAAGATTAGACTCACCGATCCAATGTTCTGATTTATCGCCATTATTTTGAAATCGAAAGTAGATTTGATTTGAGTCATTTTAATTGTGAGTAACTTTTTATCAGTCTTTTCTTGAGGTAAGTGTTAGTATTTTTAGTAATAACTTTACTGATTCAATGTTTTGATTTTTTCGAATAATCGAGAATTGCATTTTTAAAGGTTTTGTACATTTTTCTGGATATAACTTAAGATAAGATAAGATAAGATTTATTTTGAGTCGGC
>VMBQ01002163.1:0-75674 GCA_007657795.1 Dreissena rostriformis
CTGTTTAGTGAAGCGCACGGATTCTGTGCGCTGAACTGCACCCATGTTTATGAAGGAGTGCATATGGACTCCCAGAGCTGTCATAGCAAAATTTATCATATGCTCTGGGAGTCCGTTTATATGGACTTTGTTCTGACTAAAATTGGTGTTTTTGTTTGCTGACAAATACTTGCAAAAATTAAAACTTTCTATTTTCCAACACAAAATGTATTGAAAATACTCCTCAGCTGATGGGATGTACATGTACCAGTCAATTTGGCCTATAAGAAGTATCACTTAATATCAAGCGTCTCATTTTTAGTCTAGAATTAAGCCAAAATCACATGCCTTCTAAGGGCAAACATGCTGTTCATGCAGGACTTACAAGTAAGAAAAGTCATGAAATTGGGATAAAGAAATATTCATATGGCAACAACATTTTCTTCATAAAACCCCATAAAACTGTTTAAAAAGAACAGTTTCTATGGTCTGTCATAACTTATAATGACTAAAGACAGTAAAGTAACTTTTGAGCACTGTTAAAACTGGGTCGCGACAAATATGGCAAGAAGTATCAGAAAAAAAATTCCGTACATTTATTGATTTAATATCAAGAAATTTCTAATTTTCTACTTACTTCTTTTTAAAAACTTTCACTTACATGTGTATTTTAATATGTTATTGAGGTCAGAGTGATTTTATTTGCAAATATGAATAAAAACGTCAATTCTGTTGGTATTTTACACAGTTAACTTCATTGCTCTAGTCTATCATATGACCCGCGTACGCCCAATATAAACAGGGGCAAGCCCCGGATGAGCTTTTGAAATCCGCCAAATGACACTCAATATAAAAGTTTAGGATACACACAGAGATCACAATGCTTGTGATGAATTTCTTAGAATGGATAAAAAAAACTTGTTTTACTTATGTTTCTACGTAGTAAAATTACCTGACAGTTCATCTACAGCTACAAAGTAACCCCAAATGAACCCTCGTGGCTGTGCCGGTTGAGGTTCAATCCTCTTTGCGGCCACCGTAGCCGGAGAGGCATGAGTGAGAGGGATGAAACGTAGCTGGGGACGCATCTGTACTGTCCTTCTGACTTTAAACTATCAAACTCTTCTCACTTTACTATTTGCTCATTCTTACTTTATCTTCTCACCACCCGTCGCATAATTGTCAAGCTCGATGGCAGCGACGTTCGATATGGATGTAGATCTTTTTAATTTCCATTTTAATTTAATTACATTTTGTCTTAAGTTCTTAAGTGCAACATGTTATTGTTGATTGTAAAATAATTTATTTTTCAGAAAAACTTTATGCTTATTGATTTTGAAGGCCGACCCCAGCAAAAGTAATATTTGAATGGAGCCAACAGCCGGTCATTGAGATGAGCAAAAAGTCAGCCAAACAGGCGACTTTGTTTCAAAGTTGGGGATCGAAGAAGAAAGATCCAGATGAAGCTACTGTCAATTTATGTCAGGCGCCAACTACATCAGGCTTCTCTGTGCCAAACAATGATCCTAACAGTGTTATAGATCTTTGTGATAGTTTTGATGATGATGAAGACAACCAAATTCTGTGGGAAGCAGAGGAGTCGGTTACATCAACTTTAAACAGATCAAGTGACGGGTCATCTCCTCACAGAAATGCACCCGCAAGCTGCAGTAAAAATCAGACTACCGAAACATTCGATGGTAACATATCCATTGGGGTTGACAACATTCCTTCAACACAGGTGAATCCTACTCAATTTGCAGACTTGCCAGGATTTGACAGCAGTGCTGGTAAATTTTGGATCTACCCTACTAACTACTCGATCAGGGACTATCAGTTTAACATCGTGCAGCAGGCGTTGTTCAAGAACACCATGGTCACTCTGCCCACGGGGCTGGGAAAGACATTCATTGCTGCCGTGGTGATGTACAACTTCTACCGCTGGTACCCACGGGGTAAGGTGGTCTTCATGGCACCCACGAAACCACTTGTGGCACAGCAGATTGAGGCCTGCTACAACATCATGGGAATCCCGCAGGACCACACCGCTGAAATGACAGGTGTGTAATAGTGTATATGGTAAATATGCATATTGAAAATAAATTGAACAATTCTCAAAAGTAAAATTACTTTTTTCCATTTATGAAAACCACCAGTTTGTTCTTGAAAGCTTTTTTTTTGCAAAAACATACACACACACATCTTGAAACAGAATTATTGCATCATCGCCATGGTGAAAGCAGAATCCATTTAAAAACATTAAAAAAAAAAACACACAATTTTTTCTTGAAAGCACGATTTTTCATTTAAAGGAAACTTAAATCTTCCGTCAGTTCTACAAATTGAACTAAATTGTTCTCAGTTAGTGAAATACAAGTTACTCATTTTTAACTCCAATGAAGTTTCCATTTATTTTGTGGAATTTTGTTGTATTTGAAAAATCGTTTGCAATTTGAATTTATATAAATATGAGTATCTTTGCTTATATGTCTTCACTTACATCTAGGAAGCATGGGTCCCTCGAAGCGTGAGAAGGCCTGGAGGGAGAAGCGAGTGTTTTTCCTCACGCCTCAAGTGCTTACTAACGACCTCAGCCGAGGCTCGTGCCCTGCCGAGATGGTAAAGTGTCTGGTTATTGATGAGGCTCACAAGGCACTGGGGAACCATGCATACTGTCAGGTAATGAGTGTTAACCCTTTGAGCGCTGGAACCGGATTTTGAAGGCCTTTGCAAACAGTTTGGATCCAGATGAGACGCCACAGAACGTGGCGTCTCATCAGGATCCAAACTGTTTGCTATTCTGATAGTATTCTTTGGAAAAAAATCAAAGAAAATGCTTATTTTAGAAATTTAGCAGACAACATTTTAGCAGACGACAATTTTCCCAGCATGCAAAGGGTTAATCCTTACATGTCTCTTTGGTATCAGTTGCATTGGTTGTTAGTGTGTTATTTCAGCATATAACATTGCATTTAATGTGTGTTTAAAAAATGTTTTTTTTTTCTCAAGTAATAACCTCAAAGTCTAAAATTACTGCANGCACTGGGGAACCATGCATACTGTCAGGTAATGAGTGTCACAAGGCACTGGGGAACCATGCATACTGTCAGGTAATGAGTGTCACAAGGCACTGGGGAACCATGCATACTGTCAGGTAATGAGTGTCACAAGGCACTGGGGAACCATGCATACTGTCAGGTAATGAGTGTCACAAGGCACTGGGGAACCATGCATACTGTCAGGTAATGAGTGTCACAAGGCACTGGGGAACCATGCATACTGTCAGGTAATGAGTGTCACAAGGCACTGGGGAACCATGCATACTGTCAGGTAATGAGTGTCACAAGGCACTGGGGAACCATGCATACTGTCAGGTAATGAGTGTCACAAGGCACTGGGGAACCATGCATACTGTCAGGTAATGAGTGTCACAAGGCACTGGGGAACCATGCATACTGTCAGGTAATGAGTACTGGGGAACCATGCATACTGTCAGGTAATGAGTACTGGGGAACCATGCATACTGTCAGGTAATGAGTGTTCAGGTAATGTCCAATGAGGCTCACAAGGCACTGGGGAACCATGCATACTGTCAGGTAGGGAACCATGCATACTGTCAGGTAATGAGTGTTCAGGTAATGTCCAATCAAGTAGATAATTGACTTGGATTGAGCTTGTGGCAAGTGTTAAGCATAACTTATGAGTTAAATTTAAACTATTGTGTAGATATGACAGTGTGTATAATTGTTAATTCAATATGCTTCTGTTATTTTTGTTCTGATGTAAAAAAAAGGTTACATAAAACTTAACTAGATAGAGTCGAAGCAATAGGTAGAAGAGTATTTTTGTCACAGTCAGACTCAGAGTCTTATTGGGTTTGGAAAGAGAAAGATATTGACAATGGATTTGGTTAAGAATGTTTATAATACGTGTTTTTATATTTTGCACAATATTATTACTGTGAAGTAAAAAAATAATTGTTAAAAGTATGCTTTTATACTGTTTACACTGTAATTCGCAGGTTGTGAGAGAACTAGTGAAGTACACTCAAGCCTTCCGCATTCTTGCCCTCAGTGCCACACCTGGTAGTGATATTAAGGTAACGTCTCTGTGTTCAACAACATAATAGTTGGCAGGAGTAAATGTTTCAACTGGCTTAAGATGCACATACTTCATGTTTATCATACTGACTGTACATTTTAGTCAACTCAATTTCATAATTGTAATAATTATTTACCTATGTATTAAGATACTTTGATTGCAAAATGTCATCATACCCCCTGCAACTAAGCAGTTTATCAGTTCTAGGTGCGTATTGTTTTGCCAGTAATTAACTACTGCTATTCTTTATTCTAAGGTAAGGGGAGGATTGCAGTAAAATTATTTTCATGACACACAAGTTATTGGGCAGAACTGAGAATCAAATTCACTGTTGATGGCTTGACAGTCAAGCCCTCGGCCAACTGAACTGGACAGGTCTTCATTTGGTCCGCTTTCTGGGAAAAGGGGTCTTCATGCATATGTGTAAAGTGTCGATCCAAATTAGTCTGTGCAGTCCACAGTTAAGAGACTTTGTTTAAACGAAAAATTCCATAAAAGCGGAAAGTGTCGTCCCTGATTAGCCTGTGAGGACTGCACAGGCTTATCTGGGAAGACACTTTACTCACATGCAATAAGCCATAATTTCTCAATATTAGCCGAATTTTATTTTTATTGTTCTTGCCCATTTCAGGCAGTGCAACAAGTGCTCACTAATCTGCTCATATCGCACATCGAGATTCGCACAGAGGAGTCCATTGACATCAGGCAGTACTCTCACGAGAGGAAGGTGGACAAGGTTGTTGTTGCCCTCGGCGACGAACTCTCAAAGGTCAAGGAAAAATATACTCATGTGGGTGCTTTAAAATTTCTGTAGTAAATAGTTGACATTTAATTAATCTTCATTGTTTAAGTAGCATTTTAAGTTGGGAATGATTTTGTTAAGAGCTGTTGTTGATGTTTTTATGCCCCCGATAGGGTGGCATATAGCAGTTGAACTGTCAGTCCGTCCATCCGTCAGTCTGTGTGTCCGTCCGAAAACTTTAACGTTGGTCATAACTTTTGCAATATTTAAGATAGCAACTTGATATTTGGCATGCATGTGTATCTCATAAAGCTGCACATTTTGAGTGGTGAAAGGTCAAGGTCATCCTTCAAGTCAAAGGAAAAAAAAAAAAAAAATGTTAAATGCATGTGTATCTCATGGAGCTGCACGTTTGAGTGGTGAAAGGTCAAGGTCATCCTTCAGGGTAAAAGGTCATTTTTTTAATTTTTTTTCAAAGCGGCGCAGTAGGGGGCATTGTGTTTCTGACAAACACATCTCTTATTTTTTTTAAAGACGCATTTCAATAAATTGATCTCTATGAGGATTGCAAAATATCTGAAAAAGAGGGCTTAAAAAATTAAGGAAACTTTATTTATAGAAGATGAGTGAAAATAGTTTCATCCCATCTTCTTTGCTGCATTAACAAAATAACACCCCATGTTAACATTTTGCTGTACAGTCTAACCTGTGTTAGCCAGCCAATGAAGGGAAGTGGCTGCTTAAGGCAGGTGACCACTTTATATGATGGTTGGTCAGCCTAAATCATGATTTTTATTTAAAGAAAAGCCAACAGCTAAAAGAATGTTTTTAATGTCTAAAATATGTGTTAATCTGATTGCATGTTGTGAAATTGATGTTTTGCTATGAAAACTAAGTCAAAGAATGACCATTAAACGCTATTGTTTTACCCCCTTCTTCATAGAAGAGGGAGTATATTGTTTTTTGCCTGTCTGTCTGTCATTGTGTGTGTCTGTCTTTCTGTGTGTCTGTCCCAAAACTTTAACCTAGGTTAAAGTTTGGTTATTACTTTTGCAATATTGATCATAGCAACTTGATATTTGGCATGTATGTGTATCTCATGGAGCTGCACATTTTGAGTGGTGAAAGGTCAAGGTCATCCTTCAAGGTCAAAGTTATAAATAAAAAAATAAATATTTTCAAAGCGGCGCAGTAGGGGGCATTGAGTTTCTGACAAACACATCTCTTGTTAGCTCATTTATTTTTATGCCCCCGGTAGGGTGGCATATAGCAGAACTGTCAGTCCGTCCGTCAGTCTGTGAGTCCGTCCGAAAACTTTAATGTTGGCCATAACTTTTGCAATATTGAAGATAGCAACTTGATATATAGCATGCATGTGCATCTCATGAAGCTGCACATTTTTAGTGCTGAAAGGTCAAGGTCATCCTTCAAGGTCAAAGGTCAAACAACGTTTAGGTCAAAATATGGAACTTAAAGTCAAAACATGGAAAAAAAATTCAAGCGGTGCAGTAGGGGGCATAGTGTTTCTGACAAACACATCTCTTGTTTGAAATATTATTTATTTATTGTCATCACCTGAGCGTTGGCGTCGGCGTCCGGTTAAGTTTTGTGTTAAGGTCCACTTTTCTCATAAAGTATCAAAGCTAATTAGCTATTGCATTCAAACTTGGTACTACTAACTATCATCAGGGGACTGGACAGGCAAAGTTAGATAACTCTTGCTAGCATTTTGACAGCATTATCATGTGCCCTTTTTATACTTAGAAAATTGAAAATTTGGTTAAGTTTTGTGTTTAGGTCCACTTTATTCCTAAAGTATCAAAGCTATTGCTTTCATACTTGCAACACTTACTAACTATCATAAGGGGATTATGCAGGCAAAGTTATGTAACTCTGACTGGCATTTTGACATAATTATGGCCCTTTTTTGACTTATTAACTTTGAATATTTGGTAAATTTTGTGTTTAGATCCACTTTACTTCTAAAGTATCAAAGCTATTGCTTTCAAACTTGAAATACTTTCTTACTATTATGACGGTACTGTACCTGGCAACTTGAATTTGACCTTTGAATGACCTTGACTGTCAAGGTCAAACTATTAAATTTTGCTCAAATTGCCATAACTTCTTTATTTATGATCAGATTTGATTCATACTTTGACAAAACAACACGGTCTTACCTGACATACCACAATAGACTCCACCAAACCATCCCCCACGCCCCCCCCCAGAATCCCCCCCAATTTCTTATTTTTGAAAGATTATCTAATAAATGACCACACCCTACACAGACTATAATCCCCTCTCAACCATCCCCCCCGACCCCCACCACATTTTTTTTTTCATTTATAAAAGATAATGTTATAAATGACCACACCCCCACAATTTTGCTAAAATTGCCATAACTTCTTTATTTATGATCAGATTTGATTCATACTTTGACAAAAAGATGAGCGGTCTGCACCAGCTAGGCGGTGCTCTTGTTTTATTCATATTTACCTCTGTAGTTACCCCGTATGTTAACCTTGTAAACTACTAATGAAAGAAAATTATTTAAAATTCCTAAATAAAAATGTGTGATATAACCTAGTATTTACTTTCTCAGATAGGTTCGCATTAATTTTATCGAAGGCAGTTGCTACTGTCAGATTTTATACCTGCGCATGAGATGCTATGACCTTATTGGCAAGTGACAAACAACGCTGATCGATTTGAATGTTGAATTTACACATCTCAGAAAACCTGTATTGTGACCGTATAACAGTAGGAAAGAATGGCTTTTGTTGTAAAATGTTCTACTGGCTAATTGCCATAGAGAGGAGTTGACTGTTAATTACAGGTGTATTACTCANCTTCAAGGTCAAAGGTCAAAAAACAAAATCCAAGGGAAGTAATAAGCTTTAAAGGGAGATAATTTCTATACCTGCCAAATGATAAATAGAAATTTTATTTCAAAGCGGCGCAGTAGGGGCATTGTGTTTCTGACGAACACATCTCTTGTTTATTTTTATTTTTCGTTTCAGCATTTGTGTACTTTTGTAATAAATACCTACACACAGAAAAATGGTGGGATAAACAAATACTCAGTAGCTTTTGAAAGCAGATACCTTTTTTTACTTTGCATAAAAAACCTAAACCATTCGTCAAGTCAAGTGGCTTACAGTTTTCTAAGCCTTGCTAAATAGACTTAAACATATATGTATTCAACGCTATGTCACTAACCCAGTAGTCTGTTTTTGTCACTTGTATCAGATCATGGAGGTGGTGGTGGGGCGACTGAAGCGTCAGGGGGTGTTGTACAACAAGGAGACCACAAGCTTCTCCAAGTTCCTAATTCTGAAAGCACGCGAGGCATTTAGACAGAATCCACCGGAAAAACTGCAGGTATTCCAGATTTTTCCTTTAAAAAAAGCTGTTCCTGCTTACCAGCGTCTGCATTTGCACAGTCTGGTCAGCGGCTACCCTGTCTGCTATAAACTCACACAAGGTTTTGTGGTCTTATTAGCGGACAGGGTAGCTCCTGACCTGACTGCGCAGGCTGGTTTGGAGCTACTCATGTATGCTGGCCTCATATTGGTAAAGACTCAATTTTTGCATGACAAGTCTCAATTATTCTCTTCAGCGTAACCAGTACGGAGTGGTGGAGGGTGATTTTGCCTTGGCAATGAGTCTTTACCATGGTTACGAACTCCTACAGCTACATGGGTCAAGGTCACTGTACAACTTTCTAGATGGTGTTGTTTCCGGGGACAAAAGTTGTGGTCGCACACGTTCTGAGCTTCTCAGGAATACAGACTTCAGTCAGCTGATGGAAATGTTGTCTGGGAAACACAAGACTCCTGAGGGGTATGTATCAGTCTCCAACAAATACTTTTTAAGACTATAGTGTTTGAGACTTTTACCCATGAACAATTGTATAGCCCAAATATTGTTTTATAGTCAAAAATACATTTATCATAATTTCTAATCAATTTGTACAACTGAATTGATAAGTATTTAAGACTATGTGTAAACACACAATAAGTTGTGTTTTTAGTTGTCCTTTAATTCTCACTGTTATCATTTATAGCACAGGTGGCAGGAGTAGAATACAAACGGACTATTGACTATTGACACTGATCACTACATTACTGCAGAATATTAGGCAGTTTAAACTTCTTCTCTAGTGTTTTCTTCAACTTGTTGATTGTTGAGAATATTGTTGCTTTACCAATTAACAAATAGAACTGATGATACAACTTTTATTAGGCTGACTTCTATACAAAATATAAAGAAAGTAATACACTTTTTATTTAGTTTAAACCTATTTATTTTAGCTCGATTGCATTGAAAGCCTAAGGCTTATTTGAAACGCTGTCG
The DNA here is from genome assembly GCA_007657795.1 of Dreissena rostriformis. NCBI lineage: Eukaryota > Metazoa > Mollusca > Bivalvia > Myida > Dreissenidae > Dreissena > Dreissena rostriformis. The sequence goes on from VMBQ01002163.1 coordinate 9,182, forward strand.
AGTCCGCTTCCTTGGACTAGAATCAGTTCTTGGTGTCTTTGGGGGAGATTTAAAGAATGCTCCCACTGTGGGGATCAAACCCGTGACCTCCAGATCTCTAGGTGGACACCATATCCACTTCGCCACGGCGACAACTTTTTATTTCTTACCCACTGCCACAACAATTCAATTTCTGCCATGCTAATTTACTAACATTTTAACTGCAGTCATGAATTCTCCCCTGCCATTGGCAGAAGTCACCTCCAACAATTCTCTAAAGCACCATTTAATGTTTTAATGTCATCCATTAACAGGGACTCCTCTAGCAACTATGAAGTCTGAAGTCATTAATCTGCTCCTAACTATATCATCAATTAAAACACACTGATGCCCAATTAAACCTCATTTAACACCAACACTGTAATAAATAGAGCAGACGCCTATCTCAGATAGGCTTGAATTACCTGGCTTACATTTTGTCTTTAGGAACTGTAAAGTAATCGGATATCCTAAATAAGGGGCAAGCAGACCCACATTGCATTATTGTCGAGTGATGCAGCAGACTGATATGACATTTAAAGCTTTGCTGTAACAAGGATTTGGAAATTGAGAACATCTGGTATTTTTAAAGCTAAATTGGACCATGGAAAAAAAAATTGTTTGACCAAATCTTTAAAGCCTAGCGCTTGAACTTATTTTTAGCACAGACTGATAAATCGATGAACTTGCGTTTTCAAATCTGTAATTGTTAACTGACCTTTTTAAGACATTAAGCATGTATTAATTCATTCAATCTTGAGTATGCTTGTACGTGAATGTTCTGTATTGTGAATTTGGATGTCCTGGAATTTCTATATTTGTACATCCAGAAGAATACTATTCCCAAACTTCCCTCAAATCAAGCCCTTTTGTAATTGCTGGCTTACTAATTACTAGTATACTATATAATTATACAAATAAGATGTATGTCCCAGTGTGGTTGATATAACCACTTTACAGATTATTATCTTTCATTGATGCTATTTTTCCGTAATTCGTATGCTGTTTGATAGCAAAAAACTACCCTTTCCATTGCAGTATGACAGCAAGTCAGGTCGAGGCTAGACCCAAGGTGGTGGGTCATCCAAAGATGGAGAAACTGCAAGAGATTGTCCTGGAACACTTCAGTGGGCATTTGGATGGTAAGTCAATAGATTTACACACGAAAATATATTAGTCTTCCTCTGAGTAAAACAGGGCTTAATGCATGTGCTTCTATGGTATTTTTATTCCCCCCAAAGGTGGGCATATAGTGATCGCACTCTCCGTCTGTCTGAAATTCCGTCACACTTTGAGTTTAGGTTTCGAAAAATGGTCATAACTTTTGCAATATTGATCATAGCAACTTGATATTTGGCATGCACATTTTGAGTGGTGAAAGGTCAAGGTCATCCTTCAAGGTCAAAGGTAAAAAAAAAATGAAAGCGGCGCAGTAGGGGGCATTGTGTTTCTGACAAACACATCTCTTGTTTCGTTTAGATTAAGACGATTTTTAGCAAAAATCCAGTTTAGGCGGAAAGTGTTGCCTTGGATTAGCCTGTGCGGACTGCATTAAGCCCTGTTCTCTCAGAGCTCATATGGATTTTAACGCAAAAATAGTATGTAACAATGCCTTTGTTGATTGTAGTAAAGAATAGTTGTTCGCAATCCACAGTACAAATTCAAGTGAATTTCAATTATTATAATGTTTTGCATAACATTTTTTTTAATAATCATATACAGATTTTGGTTTATAGAAATGTCTGACATTTTAGGTGATGAATTTGACACAGTATTTTTATTGGATGTTTCTGTCATGAACAGTCATGAATTAATTGCTGGTTGTTCAAGTCCGACAAGAGTGATAATATTACCCTTGTTATGATATTAATGAGCATAATGCAAAAATTAAATTCTCATTAAAAAAAAAACATTGAAAAATGATTTTCGTTTTTCAGGTCCAACACGTGTTATGATATTCTCTCAGTATCGTGACAGTGTGCAGGAGATCACAGACATGCTGCACGCTCACCGACCCATGGTGAAGGTCATGAGCTTTATAGGTCAGGCATCAGCGGGCAAGAATACTAAAGGATTCACCCAGAAAGAACAGTTGAAAGTATGTACAAGTTTCAGTCTTTCTGTATTCTGTTTATGAAGTTTTGAGGTTTTTTAATGTCCCAAGGTGAGTAAACAGATTCTTGATACTTTTATTTTATGGCAACTTCAGTTTATAGTATCAACATTTTGGTGAAATAGTTACTATACAAACCTGCATTTACATCTTTTTGTGGCTCCTGATAAATGGATAATAGTTGTATAATATCACTTTGGACATCTCATTGCGTTTGTGCTGGAAATAACCAAACAGGTAGGCAATTACTATGAAACTAAAAGGATGTGTTCATATTAGTGATTGCTCACTCCTTAGATCAACCATTAAATGTCAGGTGAGACACGAGAGCTGCAGAATTCTAGCACTGTAAATGTTGGTATGTATTGAAATGAAAATCATCCAAAGCATAACCTGACAGATTTAAGCATAGCTACTTTAACGCTTGATATGTTTACGAGAAGAAAACAGTTATAATATAGTGAAAAGACTGGGGTTCAAACCCATCACCTCTGTATCAATTAAATAATGAAACGTTGAATGTGTTATTCGGGAATCTATGACCAAAATTTGGAAAAACGTTAAATTCATCAATTTGTGCTCACGTCCTTGAAAAATCAAAAATAATTACTGGAGAGGTGACAATTGCCATATTTTTAATTTTGTAAGCCATATATATTAATTATCTTTCTTTTATGTGGGGAAATAACTTCGCATTGCACCAATATCCACATGAAAATAATCTTTGATTTCTGTGCTGGGTAAGGTTATGAAGAAGTTCCGAGAGGGCGGCTACAACACGCTGGTGTCCACATGTGTGGGGGAGGAGGGGCTGGACATCGGGGAGGTGGACCTCATCATCTGCTTTGACGCCACCAAGAGCCCCATTCGCCTCGTTCAGAGGATGGGACGCACTGGGCGCAAACGGGAGGGAAGGATCGTCATGCTTGTCACTGAAGGCAAAGAGGAACAGGTGAGGAACACGGACAGGGTTTTTTGTGACTCCATTTTTGGTTGGGGGAGACATTTGTGTTTGTTATGTAGTTTATGTAAATTATGTAAAGGGTTTTTGCCAGATGGCAAATAAAAACTTGCTGATTTTATAGCTGTCATCATTTGTTTCTATCTCTTTTTTTCCCAAATCAGATCCCAAATTTTTCAATTGATGGTTTGACTTTGAGATGTGAAATGAAGGTGTTCATTAAGAAGTTTAAAGTTGTAATAACCATTTATTTTTGTTCAGGTTTTTCTGTTTGATTGTATTTTTAATTAATAATTAATTAAATTCTATTAATCAAACAATTATACTTGTTTATAATTTAAAAGTCAGGTGATACTATAATTCCCAATACCACTGGAATGGGTCATATTCTCAAATTGGTGAAAAGAGCCTTTGATTAACAAGTCGTTTACACAGTCAGAAAGGCTTGACTTCATTCTTTATCTTGGATTTAGTTGAACTTTAAAGGTTCATATTTTAAAGCCATTTACAGGAAATGATTGCAGAGCTCGTTCTATTGATTTTAAACAAAAAAATACGATAAACAGAAGGGCAAAGCTTTCTTTCTGAGCTGGTAAATTGATATTATAGGTGTAAGTTTCGACTTTCTAGTAGTGATTCTAGTTGTGAGTCTCAGAGAAAAAACAATGCACACACAAAATCTTGTTTTATAGAGTCTTTATTGTAGAATAATCTTTTCTAAATGGGCTATCTTAAGCTCGATCGGGTAAATCTAACAGGAGTATACTGGAAACACATCATGGACATCNTCTGACATTTTAGGTGATGAATTTGACACAGTATTTTTATTGGATGTTTCTGTCATGAACAGTCATGAATTAATTGCTGGTTGTTCAAGTCCGACAAGAGTGATAATATTACCCTTGTTATGATATTAATGAGCATAATGCAAAAATTAAATTCTCATTAAAAAAAAAACATTGAAAAATGATTTTCGTTTTTCAGGTCCAACACGTGTTATGATATTCTCTCAGTATCGTGACAGTGTGCAGGAGATCACAGACATGCTGCACGCTCACCGACCCATGGTGAAGGTCATGAGCTTTATAGGTCAGGCATCAGCGGGCAAGAATACTAAAGGATTCACCCAGAAAGAACAGTTGAAAGTATGTACAAGTTTCAGTCTTTCTGTATTCTGTTTATGAAGTTTTGAGGTTTTTTAATGTCCCAAGGTGAGTAAACAGATTCTTGATACTTTTATTTTATGGCAACTTCAGTTTATAGTATCAACATTTTGGTGAAATAGTTACTATACAAACCTGCATTTACATCTTTTTGTGGCTCCTGATAAATGGATAATAGTTGTATAATATCACTTTGGACATCTCATTGCGTTTGTGCTGGAAATAACCAAACAGGTAGGCAATTACTATGAAACTAAAAGGATGTGTTCATATTAGTGATTGCTCACTCCTTAGATCAACCATTAAATGTCAGGTGAGACACGAGAGCTGCAGAATTCTAGCACTGTAAATGTTGGTATGTATTGAAATGAAAATCATCCAAAGCATAACCTGACAGATTTAAGCATAGCTACTTTAACGCTTGATATGTTTACGAGAAGAAAACAGTTATAATATAGTGAAAAGACTGGGGTTCAAACCCATCACCTCTGTATCAATTAAATAATGAAACGTTGAATGTGTTATTCGGGAATCTATGACCAAAATTTGGAAAAACGTTAAATTCATCAATTTGTGCTCACGTCCTTGAAAAATCAAAAATAATTACTGGAGAGGTGACAATTGCCATATTTTTAATTTTGTAAGCCATATATATTAATTATCTTTCTTTTATGTGGGGAAATAACTTCGCATTGCACCAATATCCACATGAAAATAATCTTTGATTTCTGTGCTGGGTAAGGTTATGAAGAAGTTCCGAGAGGGCGGCTACAACACGCTGGTGTCCACATGTGTGGGGGAGGAGGGGCTGGACATCGGGGAGGTGGACCTCATCATCTGCTTTGATGCCACCAAGAGCCCCATACGCCTCGTTCAGAGGATGGGACGCACTGGGCGCAAACGGGAGGGAAGGATCGTCATGCTTGTCACCGAAGGCAAAGAGGAACAGGTGAGGAACACTGACAGGGTTTTTTGTGACTCCATTTTTGGTTGGGGGATACATTTGTGTTTGTTATGTAGTTTATGTAAATTATGAATAGGGTTTTTTCCAGTTGGCAAATAAAAACTTGCTGATTGTATAGCTGTCATCATTTGTTTCTATCTCTTTTTTTCCCAAATCAGATCCCAAATTTTTCAATTGATGGTTTGACTTTGAGATGTGAAATGAAGGTGTTCATTAAGAAGTTTAAAGTTGTAATAACCATTTATTTTTGTTCAGGTTTTTCTGTTTGATTGTATTTTTAATTAATAATTAATTAAATTCTATTAATCAAACAATTATACTTGTTTATAATTTAAAAGTCAGGTGATACTATAATTCCCAATTCCACTGGAATGGGTCATATTCTCAAATTGGTGAAAAGAGCCTTTGATTAACAAGGCGTTTACACAGTCAGAAAGGCTTGACTTCATTCTTTATCTTGGATTTAGTTGAACATTAAAGGGTTCATATTTTGAAGCCATTTACAGGAAATGATTGCAGAGCTCGTTCTATTGATTTTAAATCCTTGGACAAAAAAATACGATAAACAGAAGGGCAAAGCTTTCTTTCTGAGCTGGTAAATTGATATGATAGGTGTAAGTTTCTACTTTCTAGTTGTGATTCTAGTTGTGAGTCTCAGAGAAAAAACAAAGCACACACAAAATCTTGTTTTATAGAGTCTTTATTGTAGAATAATCTTTTCTAAATGGGCTACCTTAAGCTCGATCGGGTACAATCTAACAGGAGTATACTGGAAACACACCATGGACATCTGTCCCTATACACAAACTTGTTTGCAGGCATTCTCATACACTTTTCAATGTGTTACTTTCTTACTAAGTATGTTGGTTATTACTGGAACAAATTCTAGTTGATACTCAGGTTTGTTCATTCATTAGTTTGATAAGACAAATGACAACATAAAAGTATGTTTGTGGGTTATCTTGTGTATATTTAACCCAATTGAAATACAAAAACTAATGTATTCACCCTTACGTTACTTTTCTTGTTGGCGAGTTATATCAAAGATGTGCCCCTTATTCTAAAAAAATGAACATTCATTACAGATTTACAACCAGAGTCAGTATTCCAAGCGCAGCATCCACAAGGCAATCTTGAACGGGGCCCGGTCCCTGCACTTCTACCAGCACAGTCCCCGCATGGTGCCGGACACCTACCACCCCTCCTGCCACAAGATGCACATCACGGTCAGGCACGCCTTCAAGTCAACCAAGAAACTGACCAATGAGAACATTGTTGATAAAAGAAAGACAATTTTTTCGTCTCATGCTGGTATGTTCCAAGCATGCCTATTGCACTGCCTAATAATTGAGTTTAGCACGTGGTAAACACATGCTTTGAACCATGATAAAATGGCGTTTTGTAAAAATTACTTAATCTAATCAGATATTTTTATTTTTTTGCTTTACAGCTGGAAGCCTTGAACCAGACCAGGTTCTGACCTTAGCTGAGTACCAGGAGCTTGTTCCCTGGCTGGTTCCTGACGATCAAGTCCCACAACTACCAGACTCTCATATTGCTGTCCTAGAAAAGGGGGATAATTCTGATCAGGTAACAGGGATTTCAATTGAAGCAGAATCCTGCTGTTTGATGCTAGCATTTTGAAATTCTCTCACTTTTGACTGCTGCAAATAATCTGCCTTGCATCATTTGGCGCAAATGTTATAGACAGGCTACAATTTGTGTTGTTTGCATAGTGTTTCACTTGTGTTTATACAAAAGAACATTTGCAGTGTATTTAACAAACATGCAGACACAGAATAACCCTTGACTTGAGTATTGTGACCCTGACCCCTGAACATTTCATTTGACCTGAAAAATGTCAAGCATAGGATCAGTTGACTCCTGGTTCGCCAAATCTATTGAAATCCCTAGGTAATACTCTGTTTGATTTTTTGTTTGCAGAATTTTGGCATTTTAACATGTAGTTTTGGTGCATCAAAACAGGGAACTGACGAAAGATTTGATGCTGCTGTTACATCTTGATCAAATCCTATTTTGCTTTAGATTCATCTCTAACTATTAATGTTGGATACAATTATCATCAATGTTCATCTATGCTCTATTAGTTTTACATGCATGGAAGGATTTTAACATAACTTATGATTATAATTCCCACGAACAGGTGATTTATTGTTTACACTTCCAATGCATCTTGTTTAAAGGGACTGTCAACCATAAATGACGAAAAAAGAAAAGTTCTAAAATACCGTATTTTTTTACAATAATTAGTTTATATTCATTAAAATATCAAGACTGGTATATTACATTGTAGTGAAGAAATGCCAAAACTCTAGTGCCCCTTGATAATTCTAATGCTTAATTGGTGTCTGAGGCATTCCTTTAAAACTATTAATATGCATCGATAATGAATTTCAAATTTAAACTATATATTTATTTTCTTANAATAATTGTAAAAAAATACGGTATTTTAGAACTTTTCTTTTTTCGTCATTTGTGGTTGACAGTCCCTTTAAAGGTCAAAGTTACAATTTGCCCCTTGTCAATTATTACTTTTTGTCTAAGGCATATATTCTGAATTTTGTGTATGAAAATTTTGTCTGAAGCATACCTTGAAAACTAAAAGAGGTATCAATTTGAAAGTCAAAAGTTTAGTAGATCTCATAAAGGGGATGTGAGGTACACAAGAACTAGAACTCTTGCTGTGATATGTTTAGACTCATTGCCCTTTGTATTGTGTGTACCAGTATGTAAATGAAATTTCAATTGTATATAGATCTGAATGAGAGGAATTGTAGTGAACAAATGCCAAAACTCTAATGCCCCTTGATAATTCTAATGCTAAATTGATGTCTGAGGCATTCCTTTAAAACTATAAATATGCATTGATAATGAATTTCAAATTTAAACTATATATTTATTTTCTTAGTAGTCTTTTTGTCATATGTTGTTCGGTCCTTGCCAATATAATAAAAAAAATCTAGAAAAAAATATGAATTAAAACAATAATTAAAAAAGTCTTGTCCGGTGTTTTCCTTTACAATACCTGAAATAAGGATATTAAAATGGTTTTGTATGTGTTTTTTTCTGTTCTGTTAGTGCTAAAGCTTTAACCTAATCTTTGCCAAAACTGATGTTATATGAAGATTGCTTTGAACTTAGAGTTTACAACCATAACTAACAAAAAGCTTTTGTCTGCTAGGAAACAGAAGGGCCACAGCTGTCTCTATCGGACTGGTCCCCGTGGCAGACGACCCTACAGGACACAGGCAGGGTGGGGCACGGGGAACCAGCAAAGCACCTCGTGCAGATTATGGAGTTCATACAGCTGCAGCGTATGTTGCTTCTGTAAATTTTATTTTGTTTTTGACATGCATCGTTTGCAGTTTGCTACACTTAAATATGTAACAACCATACAAGACAACCATACAACCATCTTAAAAAAGCAAAATTACCATGTATATAATTCTACCGAGATAAATGTCCTCTTAACAATTTTATGTGAGTCAGACACATGTCCTAGTATGATTATCATCATGTTATTTCATTTTTAACCAGGTTTTCCGAAGGAAAAAACTGGTTATTAGATTGGNGTTGCTTCTGTAAATTTTATTTTGTTTTTGACATGCATTGTTTGCAGTTTCCTATACTTAAATATGTTACAACCATACAAGACCCACATCTTAAAAAGTAAAATTACCATGTATATAATACACCGAGATAAATGTTCTCTTAACAATTGTATGTGAGTCAGACACATGTCCTAGTATGATTATCATCATGTTATTTCATTTTTATGCCCCCGGCATATAAAGATCGCACTGTCCTCTGAAATTCCGTCTGAAATTCCGTCACACTTTGCGTTTAGGTTTCGAAAAATGTGGAAAAACACTTTGCGTTTATGTTTACATAAATGTGGAAAAAGGGGGCATGTGTCATCCTATGGTGACAGCTCTTGTTTTATTAATATTCTTGATGAATAGCAAATCACATATCTTATGTTACATATAGTTTGGATAAATAAATAGTTTATTTCATGTTATCTAATGGTAAACTTTTGATTCAAACATTTGACCATTTGTGTACCTACTATTAATGTGCAAACACGTGATATGTTCATCATTACTATTGATAATTAAATCGTTTCCCGTATAATTTGCACAAACAGTAAATAAGTACGTAGGTAATAGTAAATATGCATTCACAACCCAATTGGTGGTTTGGTAACATCTTATAGCATGTTTTCTCCAGAGTCTCTGGACCCAGATGATGACCCCTACGGCCTAGAAATGGCTGCCTACTTCAACGAAGAGGATGTTGTCACTGAGAAACTCACTGAGCAGTCAGAGTCCATAATAAAGTACTGCACCAACAAACAGGAGGTGATTGCCTTTCTAGATTTTGTTGTTTACTTCATTTCTGTAGACTTTGTTGTTCTTTTAATTTATGTTTTCCCCTGGGCGGCTGTTGTCATCTAGTATAGTTTCTGCATGAAACATGGCTTATAAGGACTAACTGGCCAGTGATATGTGATTTTCAAATTGCATATATACAGTGTTGAATGTGTTTATGATATTATAATGTATTTTTCATTTACAATCTATTCAAATATCAATAACACTTGTATCATTTAACTATGTATAGACCCTTCAGTAAATAAATTATCTATATTATGTTGTGACAATTTTGACAAGTGTGTTGCTTAATGAGGCTGCATACTCGGTGAGATGAAAATCTCCCATTATCGATTATAATTTTCTGTACAAAAATGTGAATGAAGTTTTATTTTCATTGCAGAACCCTCCAGTGAAACCAACTGCTGGCAAATTTAAGAATCGTCTCAGTGAAGCTTTGTCAAAATTGCAAGAGGCAGAAGAAATGGACACTGATGATGAACTGCCCGAAATAAACGTAAAAACTGTGAAGACACAAAAATCACATATTGCTGAACACTATGATACAGAGCTGGATTCTGAATACCAAGATACTGAAAGGTATACAAATGAACAACATGAAACATGCCAAGAAACAAGTGAGATGCCTGAAGCAATGGACATTTCAGAAGATACAACTGTGAAAGTACAAGCAAATTCAAAAGTCAAATCCAAAGGGAAGAAAATAATTACAAGCAAGGCAAAGTCTTTGGAACAAAAGATGAATACAATAAGGATAAGGCAACGTAAGAAAAGTCGCAATAGCAGTGGCCATACCTCAGTTGTGCAGTTGATAACTGACAGTGATTCCAATGACTTTGATAGCAATGACAAGTTGGGTGTACAAGAAGAAGGTTTATTTGAAAATGATGAGGAGATTTCCATAGTAAGCATAAGTGCGAAGGAAACAAAATTTGCATCAAAAACAAGACATACGGATTGTGTTCTAAGTCAAACTAAAGCAAAGGAAGACATGACCTCAGATTATATAAGGATTAGAACCCCACCACCAGCTGAAGAAGTACTAAAATTGTGCATGGAGATGGATAAAGTTTCTGGGAAATTTAAAGTGGATCTTAAGGCTTTGGTCTATGATTGGCATCAAGAAAATAAAAATGGAAAGTACATTGTTTTTCCAGAAAGATATAAATCAAGAATGGAATATTCTCCGCCTTCTGAATATCCAGAGTCTCATTTAACCATAGACACACCAATGGAAATGACTGTGTCTCAAGTAGATAGTTATGTAGATACTTCTGTCAATGATGTCAGTGTTGATAATAAACAATGTAAACCATTAAACACACGAGAAACAGCCCGTTATAATTTATCTGAAGGTGATGCAGTGAAAAAATGTTTAAAGTCCCCAAAGAATCGAAACACAATAATGGCTAAGTCACAAGATTCTACATCAGTAGATGGTAGAGAAGAAATGGATAGTGAAAAGTTGTGTACAACTGACACCTCGTGTGATAAAACGGCGAGTTCTCCTGTTATTAATAAACAAACTACAGTAAAGGCTGCTACTGCAGCAATTGCGGATTCTGGAGATGAGTGGATGAACACTGGAAGTTTTGCTATCGACCTAGACATTGATAACTTTGTTGAAAATGAAAAAGAAACCAACATTTATGCAAATTCAACTGAACGTGCTAATCGAAATTTAAAAACGTCCAAGGACAATTGTCAAACTTTCGGTTCTGAAATTAATGGTATAAATATTGATCTTAATTCTCATAAACAGTTCAAATCTCTATTTGATGAATGTAAAACGGGTCTAGAGTCATCAGATGACGAAGCTACAGAACAAGGAAATGATGTTCCTCAGGGAATTCCATTCGTGAAACCAAATTCAAAAACCACGGAGCTCAGTTTGTGGCCTTTAAAAGATCAAATGGCATTGGAGGAAAACAAAACTGCAGTTATCAAGAAAACCATAGAAAATGGTAGTCAAATAACGTTTACCCAAGCCCTGAGTTTCTTTGGCGAGAATACACCTAACACAGAGAGAATGCGAGCAAAGTCTATTTCAAGCGACACTGAAGCGGAAAAAAATGAAATTAGTCAAATTATATTCAATTCTGAAGAGAGTGCAGATTTATTTCCAGATAATAGCGTCATTGATTTAGTCAATCTCGAAGACCTTCCAGACGAGGAAGTTCTTATGACTTCAAAACATTTTGACTCTTTAAGTTCTGATGGTTCATATGTGAATTATACAGAATCATGTGTAGATGCCACTGTTTCTCTTGAGGTAAATACTGGTAAAGTTGATTCAAAATCTGTGTTCACTTTAAACAATTACAGTTGTGTAAATGATAACTACTCAGAAGGTATGGACACTGTTCTGAATCCTGCTGACAACAAGGTTCCTGATGTAACTAAAGAAGATCTATCTAATAATACGATGAACAAACCTTTTATTTCCTCACTGAAGAATCCAAACAATAGTTCAACAAATGTCAAGCTCTCAATTTCTTCTGAAGAAGAGATGGACGTACCTGTGTTTGATTTAGGATTTGATGTGGATGATGACATTATACCTCCATCACCTGACGTGAAACCATCCCAGCCACAGAAATCCGTACGATTAAGTCAGGCTTTTAATGTGACTGGGAAATTCAGCAGCCAGAACAGACAAAGTATTTGCATAGCAAAGGAAGTTTCTGAAGACGATGATAGTGTAATGGAAGGTTTTAATCAAGCTAGAGATGACAAACGCTTACAATTGAACTCTATTAATGTCGTCAAAGGTGATAAATTGGAGAACAAACAAGAGGAATCACAATCTGTTCTTGGTCCTCTACCCAAACATTCTATCAGTAAGAAATTGTCATTTGTGCCATGTAAGTTGGACAGTGTTCCTGAAGTCAACGAACAAGGAAGTAAAGTGACTAAAGGCAGAAACACCGATCTTCCACATGGGGAGAACGTACAGCAAACAAAAATAAATACAATACAAAGTTTCAGTGAAACATGTAAAGACAAGGTAAATGGCATGGTTGAGGAAAAGGCATTTCAAGGTAAAGATGTGGTAGATGAACGAATTGAAACATCATTTTCCTTGCTTGACACCGATTTGGATGATTGGATTGATAGTGGCGGTGATGTGCTTGTTCCTGACAAAACTTTAATGGACGCTGACAAATATTCTGCTGCACTCAATAACTGCAAAGATAAAAGTACTGCCAACAAAAACCTAAGCAAAACACCGATTGCAACAGTTACACCATTAAACATACCTAAAGAACAACATGCTCTGCAACTGCCTTTAAAATGCGGAATTGCCTCTAGCAGAAAATCCAATGCGCGAATGTCAGTTTTCAAAATTGAGGATCTCTCCTCTGACTTTTTCGATGACGAATCCTTTAGTTACCATGAACAGGATTTTCAGAAGGACACTGCGAATGCTCTAAGTCTTTCATCACGTATTCTGGGCAATACTAGCACACCTTTAGGACCAAATAGTCGTTTAATTCAAAATGTCACTCCTTTTCAGCTTAAGTCAAGTACCCCCATTAGCAAATGTACGTCAGGCTTATATAAAACTAATGTTTCTGACCTGATTGAAGTACAGGCAAAGTTTTCAAATCGGAAGTTATCACCCGATTTAAATCGTGTTGGTAATGAGAACCAGGAAGAGCATGTCGAACTTGTAAGTAATGAATGTGCCAGCTTTGAAGAAACAAAGCATGTTGAAGATAATAGTTCTAGTTTGAATAAAAGCAATTCTGACTTGGAAAAGTCTATCAATGATGACAGTTTCATTGTTGTAAGGAAGAAGAAAAGGGTTGGAGTGTTAGACTCTCCATCCAGTCAGCGTTGTGAGATACCTAACGCACCTGCAAATGTAAGCGCGCATTCATCTTCATCGGAAAACAATAATGACGATGATTTCGACGATTCTTTTATGATGACTCAGAATGAGTATATCCCTGCGAAAAAACCGCGACCACTTCCAGGAAATGATGAATTCAATATATCAGACCATGATTTGGATGAAAGCTATACCAAACCTGATATGTCCGATGATGATTTTGAAGAGAGTTTCATGAAACCTAAAGTATTTGGCAGCAGTAGTAAAGGCAAGAGTCTTACTAAGAAATCCAAGCCAGCGAATCCGGCAGTCAAAAGTAAGCGTTCCAAAAACCCATTCCTTGACGAGGAAGCTGATATAAGTGAAGAGGACGCTGAATGTGCATCCAGCGACGAAGAAGAGGGTAGTGACATGGACCATTATGAGAACAGCTTCATACACGATTCGCAATTCACAGCTTCACAGGCAGCCAATCAGACTGATATACACGCAATGTACCTGAAGTCAGTTCGTAGCCCAGTTGGGGGAAGCGGGAAGTTCAAATTGCAGTATGATTATAATAAAGAAGTAGATGTTTATTCACAGGCCCCAGGGCAGGACGAGTCGAATTACATGGAGGATTCGTTCTGTGTTGGGTCTGAAGCAGAAGACGAATGGATGCTAAGAGAGGAGGGGGAGGACAGTGAAGATGAACCAAGGGAGATCACTATAATGAAGGGCGAGAACTCTTTAATGCAGTCTGGGAGAAAGACTAGGCGACGGAAATGCGGTTTGACGTCGCACCTCACAAGTAGGCAAAGAGAAATTCAGGTTGGCCGCATGAAAGCTTTGGACAAGATCAAGTCAAGACTGAACAATAAGAAAACTGGATCTGAAGATACCGGTAAAACGATTGACAAGACAAAGGGCAAGAAAAGAATACATACATTGAACGACTCGTCAAGCGATGAAGAGAATAAACATCCTAGCAGTCAAGCGAATAATTCCAGAAATCTTTCCCACGCTTGCGCTACCTCGCAGCACAGCTTTGTGAAAGGACGGAAGCGTGCAAGATTTCTTATGAGCAGCGATGACAGTGATAATGAAGATTTCACACATTTGAAAACCGCTAGGAAAACCACTCGTTTAGATGATTCCGTTGAAATAAGACCGCTTCACACACTAAAGAGTTTAAAAACAGAAAATGGTGTCGAAAGAAATAACGCAGTGTATAAGACAGAGAATAATGCACAAAAGGAGAGGTCAATCCATAATTCAAATAGAACTAACGATGCGTCAAAGCCTTTGTCAAACGATTCGTTAAGAGACAAACCTGCGTTGAAGCCAGTGATTCTTGTAGACTCGAAGGAGATTGGCGGCTCACAAGACATCATATCAGATATGAGATTCAAACATGACATTCAGGTTCACGCTGCGCAGCTCCACGGATGCGACTATATTATCAGCAACAGAATGGCCGTAGAGAGGAAGCAATGGTCGGAGTTCAGTAACGGCGCAAACCGCGCGAAACTCGTCGAGCGGTTACAAGAGCTTGGTGAACTGTACGATCGTCCTTGTTTGATTGTTGAAAAAGACCGCGTGAAACCTCGAGAAGAGAAATCCGCTCGGCCTGTCAATTGGACGAAATATGTGGATCGCACGGTGGCAATGTTGATGAAATCGAACGTGAAGGTGCTATTCACGGAAGATTGTTTCGAGACTGGCGCCTTACTGGCAGAGTTATGTAAACTTGAAGCGAGAAAAAACATGAACATTTCAGTGTCGCTGAACTTGAAAGAGGAGCAACTGAGCCGAGTAAAATTTCTCGTTTCGTTTCCGAAGTTGAGTTATATTCATGCACTTAACCTTGCCCAGGAGTTTAGATCAATGAAGGAGTTTCTCCAGAGCCCGGCGAGCCTGATAGAGAGGCGGGGAAAGATGTCGGCAGCGAGAGCAAACGAGGTTTTCAACTACATTCAGCGGTTGTTTGACTCAAGTGGACTACCTACAAGTTATAAATAAATGCACGATGCTTAAAGAGCAATAACTGTTACACACATCTGCTATTTGTCTTTATGTAAAACGTGGGTCTGTTTATGAACATACGAAATGGTTTGCTGAATGTACGTCTGGTACATGCGATCTTGTTAAAAAAAGTCGTCTAGTTTTGGTTTGTGTTTGTCGTAATATTATTCTTTTGAAACGCTTGGTAAGTCTTCTAAGATTATATTTATATTAAAAGTAATAGAAAACACAATCGAAGTGTTGGGTTTTGTTACAAATGCATTGTGGATATAATTATATGAAAAAATATTCACAAATCAATTATGGCAAAGGACTGTAATACACGTTTAACAATACAAAAGCAAAACAATATTCCACATATTTTTTCTTTGCAAACTATATTTAACAAAATCAAGGATCACATCAAATTTGAGAACATACAAACAAGCACCAGCGTACAGATGGATACATTCATAAAGTCCAAGATGTGTCTAGTGTAAGTGAACATCGTGTAATTGAGCGTCATGCACAAGTGGGTCTTATGTCATATACGGCAAGCGTAGCTCCAGACCAACCTGGGCATTCGCGCAATCTTGTCAGGAGCAACGACACCTTACTTGACTATAGCGGACAGGTAGCTACTTATGACCGCATATGGTATAATACCCATTGTGGCATGACGCGACTCATATTTCCTTAATAAAATACTTAAACTAAATGAAGGATAATTAAAAAGGTTCTTTTAACCGCTATTATTTTATTCACATTAAGCTTCTAACACATGGGGATCACAAACTATATAATTATCCAACATGAATTTATAATCTGCCTACGATTTACTGAAAAGTCATCTAAGCGATTTTAAATTATATGATTTGACTATCCTTATAGAGTAGATGTAGAATTTATCAACTACTCTGTAAGGCACATCTCACAGCGCAATTGAATATACCTATTTGAACATAAAACGTAATTGTGATTTTTTTTAATGAACATATCAAACAATACTGCTATTTTCAAAGGACAAATAAGTTATGGTAAAATCGATTAGTTGAAGCTAAGGTAAGTTTTGTGTTTTTTCTAGTTTTACAAACATTTCACGACCGCATTCAGGCGCATGGTTTGTAAGTATAAAAGCTCTTTACTTACACAAGAATTAAACAATGCAGAATTAAGAAAAATATACATAAAATGTTTCCAACCAATTTATGACAAACTATCTTGTCTCTAACATATTTTGGTTCGGTGAGGTGCACGAGATGTGGTTCCAATGAAATGACGCCTGTCCGCTTCCCGGCTCACCCCACTGACTTCTCATCCGGTTGGTTTCCGTCTATTGTTGCCTAGTAACGGCCGGGGAACCTTATGAACATAAAGTAACTACCATACAACATGAGCATTTAAGATTATTAAACATTTTTATTAGTACCGTTAGTATAATTGTCTTTACACATTAATTCCGGCGAAAGAAAACTTCATTTTATCCACCCTCCCCACTCCACGCCACAGAGTAGAGGGATAACTGGATTAACTTCGGTAGTCCGTCCGTCTATCTGTCCTTCTTTCGTCGTATTCGTCATTAAGGATGAACATGCGCTCAGTTTATAATAACATTTTATTTTGTGGCTCATATTCTTTAAACACGTACGCATATTATTGGTAATGACCGATACATTTTATCATGATAAAAGTACGGAATCCGGATAGTGCCATTTATAATCTGGCCCTTCTTTCATCAAGGGCGGCACACGACACACAAAGCGATAGACGATATTTTGCGCCACACACGAAGCGACACACGGAATTTTTGCGCGATACACGAAGCGACGCGCGAGAATGTACCACGAAATACCGCCCTTGTGTAGGTAGCCCAAAATGCGATATATCGTGGTTAATATCGCGTGTCGCTTCGTGTATCGCGAAAAATATCGTGTGTCGCTTCGTGTATCGCGCAAAATATCGTGTCTTACGTTCAAAGGGCGACACACGAAACACGAAGCGACACACGATATTTTGCTCGACACACGAAGCGATACACAATATTTTATTTTTCAAATATCGCCCATACTATCCGAATCTCGTGTATCGCGGTCTAACTTCAGACCGCGACACACGAAGCGATACTCGATATTTTGCGCGATACACGAAGCGATACTCGATATTTTGCGCGATACACGAAGCGACACGCGATATTTGTACTGTTCAAATATCGCTGTAATAATATCGCATGTCGACTCTCGCGTTTTAAAAAAATCAAGGGAGACAAAAAGGGGTCGAGGGCAGCCATATTGATAATAAATAGTATATTTTTTTCCTGTAACACCGTTTAAAAAACGCGAGATTATTACAGCGATATTTGAACAGTACAAATATACACGAGATTCGGATAATATGGGCGATATTTGAATAATACAATATCGTTTGTCGCGCAAAATATCGTGTGTTGCTTCGTATTTCGTGTGTCGCCCTTTGAACGCGAGACACGATATTTTGCGCGATACTCAACGCGACACACAATATTTTGCGCGATACACGAAGCGACACACGATATTTTGCCCTATACACGAAGCGGCACGCTATATTTACTACGAAATATCCCCTTTTGGGCTACCTACACAAGGGCGATATTTCGTGGTACATTCTCGCGCGTCGCTTCGTGTATCGCGCAAAATATCGTGTGTCGCGCAAAATATCGTGTATCGCTTCGTGTGTCGTGTGTCGCCCTTGATGAAAGAAGGGCGAGATTATAGAT
Source organism: Dreissena rostriformis (assembly GCA_007657795.1). Lineage (NCBI taxonomy): Eukaryota > Metazoa > Mollusca > Bivalvia > Myida > Dreissenidae > Dreissena > Dreissena rostriformis. Next base: position 27,386 of record VMBQ01002163.1, read on the forward strand.
GGCACTATCCAGATTCCGTATAAAAGGGATTACCGGTACTATTCATGTAAGTTTTACATTTCAGAAAACGTTTCTGATTAAGGATTGAATTTATTTGTGTTTTTTTGCGTTCATGCGATTGTGAGCGCAGTGGCCACACTGACAATGCCATGAGTAATACAATGTATAATTGACAATATAATTTTAAGAAAAAAAGAACACACAGATATTAATACGACGGTGATGAGGCATTTCTTTTATTCGATTATGAATGCATAGCCTTCCCTATTTAAATAATCTAGGTATGCGACATACTACCGACCAAAATACAGAAAACGCAGTGAAATTGGTAGAGAAATAAAAAATAAATGTAACACTTTGTTACACGCGATATCCGGCTGAGGACGCCTGTGGAGAAAATCGGATAAGTAAACCAAGCGCCCAGTAAAGTCAATTTTCCCGGCACAAAACGTTTTAGAAAAATAAACATAATACAATGCATTTGTTACAAACGGAATACATTGAAGAGAAACACATTATTTAAGTTTTGTTTTGATTGATGCCAAAATTACACAAAAACTATTTTTAACTATTTAGATTCAGAACAAAAAACATCATTTTTGTACTGATATATTTTGCCTAAGTCTTTTTCAAAGTGCGATTTTATAAAGGGACTAAATTTGATTTGCTATTTGTTTTTGTGCAATGGTATTCTCGGTGAACTGGGTTTAAAATGACAGACCCTCCATAGCTTATTAGCCCGACACTGGCCTTAATGCATGACTGGGTCTGAATGTATATGAGCCTCGCTCTGTGAAAAGGGGGTTTAATGCATGTGCGTAAAGTGTCGTCCCACATCGGGGATGACACTTTCCACTTTAACTCAATTTTCGGTAAGAAGAGTCTTCCTTTAAACAAAAAATAAAAATAAAACGGAAAGACTCGTCACTGGTTAGCTTGTGCGGACGACATTTTACGCACATGCATTAAACCCCCTTTTCACAGAGCGAGGCTCATATGGTACCGCTATGATGAATGCATTAGTATTCGTACTGGAATCGAGATGAATAAATAAAATTATATCCCACCGACTTAATGTTATGCTGCAACGTATCTGGTGAAACACTTGCACGAAAAAACCACGAGTATTATTACTCTGAGACACGATGCAAGCTTCTAGTTTATGCTTTTATACTTTACAAATATCAAGTTGCCGTGGTGAAATGAATATGGTGTCCGCCTAGCGACCGAGAGGTCACGGGTGCAATCCCCACTGATGGAGCGTTCTTTACATCTCCCCCCCCCCAAAGACACCAAGTACTGGTTTTAGGCACAGGACACGGAGTCGAGAGCGTTTAATATAAGTAGTAAGTACTTTAAATGCAATCGAGCTAAAATAAATAGGTTACATCTAAAACGTTTCAAGTCAATTGGCGTGCGATACCTTTGCGACTGCTGTACGCAGGCGCATCAGATACGTTGGAGTCCTGGCGATCGAGTCCCGGCGAGTCGGGCTTCTTGACCAGCTTGTAGATACCCAGGGCCGCCCCGCCGACCATCAGCGGGCTCATGGCGCCGGCGGCCGCCGCAAGAATCTCCGACTTGGAGCTCGCTGTCGCCGCCACATCCTCCCCGCCGTCGGCGTCGTTTGAGAACTCGCACGTGCATTCCTTTCTTATCGGGCACTTCGCTTCCTGAAAATGAAACAATTATGAATACAACGTAATTGTTTGTTAAATATACGATTTATTGATGTCAGGTTGCAGTTAACTATTAACAAAACGGGAATGATTGCGCTTCATGGGTTCCGTACTCGCTGCGCAGTTCGTCGAGGTATTATGATTGACCAGTTCGTCATGATACACAGTAATGTTACTTTCATGTGATGCTATAAAACAAAAATACATTTTATATTTTAAACCTTTTTTTTAAATCAATTTTAGATACTAGTTAGACATTTACGAGTTTTCAATGTTATAAACATTGCTCAATTAGAAATGTTAATTATGTAATAGTGCTTTTGAAAGAAAATGAATCACGTCGAAAACTACGGGGTGTTTTCTGTTACCTTTTATTTTCTCTACCAACCTTACATTTTAACTTCGATTTTCTGTTATAAATTATCCCTTCTATGTTTGTAAGTACATGTAAGTAACTTTGAATATTACCTCCGCATTTACTAACACCAAAGCGAACCAGATCAAACCCAGTCTAAAAACTCCTTTCCACATGATTTTATTTTCGTTAAACCAACGCTAACGGTATGTTTAATAACTATACGAAACTCTTTGAAAAGGCAAACCCGACACACAGTGCGTCTCGGTTCTTCTAGGGGCTTATGCGATGTTCTTCCTCGGTGATTTATCTCCTGCGAGTTAAATTTGCGGGCCATTCGTAGATTAGCCACCGTTGATTTATTGACAAATTGTATGTGTCGCCATCGTTTTGTGGCTTATCGTATCATCTATATTGACCGGACAGAATTAAAATAGCGTCGTTGTCTTTCAATTTTTTTGTTTTAATTCGTGTGGTTTTGTTTATAATCGAGAACAATCAATAAACCCCGAAATTCAATTCCTAATATTCAATATGTGACGTCAATGGATACATGTACACGATTACATAGGGCGATTATTTGCGACGATTTAAAATAAAAACACGTTCGGGATAAGTAAATGAAAATGCTATAAGCAAATTTTCGCAAAAAAATGGCTAACGTTTTGTGAAAATTCCTATTTTCGGCGACATTTGCATTACTTATTATTATTTACTATAATTATAGACTTATTCGTGTGCCGACTACACCTGACACTATTTATAAAAGAGTTATCGCTAAGTGTGATACGTTCCATGACATATACAATAGCCTTGGTCATAAATGAGTCATATAAGAAAATGTCACAATATGGGGCCTATATATGGATCCGATGTGCTATTGCCTCCATATAACACAGCTCCTTCGTGTGCATTCCGGGACCTAAAATGTGCCTAAATGGCAATTCCTTTGTTCGACATAGGCCCTATCTGGGCTCTCATACCAGATGAACGAAACTATCGGGTCTTTTAGATAGTACACTCAAAGGCAATCTAACGCATTACTTACATTTTTATCAAAAGACAAACATCAAAGTTACCATTAAATGTTGTCAAATGAGTATTTTTTGGTCAAGAAAAAGGCTCGAAAACAGAATTGACGCTAATTAAAATGTATATTTCAGTGTACTCGATGAAACGCTCAATTTCTTTAATTGAAAGTAACATTCCGAGGGACCGGAAAACACGAATGACGAAAAAAGTTCTAGAATACCGTATTTTTTTACACTTATTAGTTTATATTGATTAAAATATCACGACTGGTAAATAACATTACTTGAAAAAAGTTGTTTTCTTTATTTTTACTTTATTTATTTTTTTATTTGTTTTACTGGGTATGTCTACCAGGTAACTACCAGTTAACTATAAATAACGCAAGTAGATTGATCATCATCGTCACGTGGTTATGCCAGGAATGCAAATTGTGCATGCGTAGTGAGTTGTATATATTTTATATATAAAATGATCAATTTACTTGCGTTATTTTATTTATAGTGTGTATATCGTTATGTCACCTATTTTCGCGATGTACTTTCGCTTTCACGTCGCGAAATTTTATTACCGAATATACGGAAAATATGAACTTTTTTTAAAGAAATGTAATATACCAGCCGTGATATTTTTTAGTCACTATAAACTAATAATTGTAAAAAAAACGGTATTTTTGAACTTTTCTTTTTTCGTCATTCGTGGTTTACAGTCCCTTGAAGGTTCAATTCTTTATATAAAGGTTCATTTAAATAGGATGCTTCAAACCAACAGCGAAATTTTAAATTCCATACACAGTTATTTGTAGGGAGGTATACCCCTTCTGCAACCACTCCACCCGTTAATCCCATACTCCGGAGCTTCCTACTCGCCGGAAAAAACCTCTCATTTTCTATTGTAAATACTAACAATATGACTTGCTGTAACTTGTTTGCTACAAAACATATTAAAATGATCGAGGACACCTTTAAAGGCACACATATACTGCGTAGTAATAAGAAACCATTGATGAGTTTGTATTAGGCTGCCTTAGTTTGCGAGTCAAACATCGGCTGTTCGTATTGAGCAGTGGTTGGTAGACGCGCTTCTGACTTAAGCGAACCGGGTTCAATCCCCGTTCTCGGCGCATGTGAGTTTGGTTGGAGGTCACCATACCGGACGGGTGGAGTTTCATTGGGGTACTTCACCCCCCCCCCCCCCCNCCACGCACACACAGCACAATACCACACCAAAAATGAAAAAAAAAATCAGTAAAAACGACATAATTAAGCTACAATTAAAAATTTCGCCCACATCTTACAAGTCTAGTAAGTGAAAGTTTAAAAGGTAGTCCTGAGTGCTGGGACACACTCCGGGTCCACACATAATGCAGCCTCAAGCGCGAAAGGATCTCATTAACCATGAAATACACATACAGCAGGTCAAAACTTAAAGTACAATGTATACAAACAACTATACTGGCCATGATAGGAAAACATAATCATTGAAGCATAAAATCATTTTTTTTGTTAATATAAGTTTTATGTGTATTATGTTGTGTATTGTCTGAATTGATTATTGCTTTCTCTAAAATCTATATACTAGTAAGTAATATGAAATTACTTTTGCTATTATTTTTTACGCAGACATCTTTGACCTAAATTCGTTATATTAAAATAAGATAAACCAAAAATGTTTCTAGATCACTGGCCAAGTTTGTGTGATTGGAGTAAGCCTGGAACAAGGTATGAAGACGCCATCGTTTTTAATAGATAAGTTCGAAAATTTATCTTATTAAGTCACAAACATATACGAGAACAAGCTTGATTTTATTATTAAACACCAAAGAAGATATTCAATATTTAATTAAGATGCACGTGACTGGTGACCATCTGTACACTCTTCACCCATTATACTGTTCATATAAAGTTAATATAAAGTTTATCGCCATATAATTGAGAAAACAAATCCACAACACAGAAAATTGTAACAAAATATGCACCAGAACAAACGGACATTTATAAATGCTATTTCGGGAATTCAAATTCATGGATTTCATTCTAATGTATCCATACGTGTTGTTTTTTTCTCAATGACATCAGATATAAAAAGGCGTTTTATTTCATTTTGTTACTAGTTGTTTTGAGCTTTAATAATTAAAATATCAATAATCAATATAGCAAATAAAGTAAAAATGTTAAATATTTAATAATATAGCATTTCTATTAGCTTTACGTATGGATTAACCAGTCAACACGATAAGAACACTGCCTTATCAACTGATGAGGTGGCCGAGAAGTTTAGGCGATGGACAGTCAATCAATCGGGGTCTCCCAGTGTGAGTTCGAATTTGACCCTCGTTGATCTTTTATTCAAACTTGAACTTGATCTTTTATTGATATGTGCCATTTCTTTAAGGAATAAATTAACAGAAGTTTTTAATGCGATACGTTGATTTATCAACATGATACTAATTTTGAGACTAATAATGATGATGATTATAATGATAACGATTCAACTAATTGTATGTCGTCGTGTAAACTAAAACATTAAAATGAAAGTTTAACAGTTTATTTTCTATGAAAACGGTAACAAAACATCGTACCTTCTGAAATAAAAAGGCATGTCACTAAACAAAGATAATATTAACGATTTATTACGTAAATGATACTATTCGTTTACACGTACACAGGGATAAATAACAATACCACAAACAATTTTAAGGAGTTAAAACAAGTTTGTTTCGAAATACCCGATCTGCTTTAATGCTCCGGTACTAAAACATGTTATTGACTTTGTCAAATGTTTTAATAATAATAAGATGTTTGGTTAATCATATTTTGGTAGCATTCACTTACAAAAAATATTAAAGACATAACTTAAAAAAAATAAAATCTTTCTCGTTTAATTTCTTCAAATTAACATTCACTTTAAAAAAAAACATCGCTACAAACCCTTTTTGTTTTTGGTGACGCATCCTGTAAGAAACCTTTTTACGCCTTATATCACTAACATCGTGACCTCTAAAATTACAGAATTTTTGTTATAAACTATGCCCACGCAGGTTCGGTCAAATGAGAGCAGTTTAACGATTTTCACAATATTACAAATGCTTCTTTATCTGTTTGTTATGTTGACATGTTCACATAAATCATCATTTATTGTTTTGAAAGACAAAGACCAGTTTGAAGAATTGAATCCCATGAACATTGAAACATATTAATGAATTCCACGTGGCACTTGGTAACATTTTGTTTCTTCTAAACACACCTTAATAATGTCACACATCTTGTGTTATATGTAAACGAATTGTGATACAAAAACGAATAAAAAGGTTATGTACAATAAAAACAATAGCTACTCATTAACAAAACATTTTTGTTTATGAAATTTGTATTCATACTTATAAGATGGCGAGTAATAATTAAACATGAACTGCCGGATATCAACTCGTTTATACGGTTACATGTACATAAGGTCACTGCATAGAATAGAAGCAGGATACATGTGTATTAAGTTGTTTTGAAAGCATAAATATAAGAGTCGGTCTCTGGGAAAATGAATGTGCGTCAAGTGTCGTCCCAGATTAGCCTGTGCAATCAGCAAAAGATAATCAGGTACGACTTTTCCCGCTTTTATGGAATATTTCGTATAAAGGAGGTCTCTTCTAAACGAAAATACAGTCGAAGCGGAAAGTTTCAGATTAGCCTGTTTGGACCGCACATGCTAATCCGGGGCAACACTTGATAGGAATGCAATAAGTTCGGTTTTCCCAGACTTATTTAAAAGTCTTAAAACATACATAAAAATATATGCCTGTAATTATACGTGTCATATTGTTTAAAACAGCCACGTTAAATATAATCTAGGCGCTGCCACGTGCATGTTTGTAGCACTATCAATTTTCTTGTTGTAAGCAGTTTTGTTTTCAAATAATTTACACATATTTTTATACACAGGTTTATATTAAATTTCTCGCAAAGGTCACCATTGACTTGTCTTATAACTACGACGTAACACAATTTACTGTTCATGCAAATCACAGCTTTAATACCAGATAGCTTTGAGTTAGATGAAAAAGCACGGACCGACTTACGATAATCTTGGTATAATTCTTCAAAGGAAATCTATATTTGCGTTCCGAAATCTTGGGCAACTAAATGTGTTAAAATAATGTGTGATAATCGGAATAACATTCTGAACAGTATTAAACAGATACAATATTTAGAATATAAAACCAAGACGTCACTGTTATTAAACATATACAACCATTTGAATATCACTGAATTTGTATACATGTACTTCTTCATTGGTACTTTCAGAATACCGACTCCATTCGCATCCCTGACCGATGCATATTGGGATCATTTCTACCAGCCCGGTAAACATTGCCGACCCTAAAATTGTCATCATCTCCTTGTCCGCTATTGCTATTGTAGGGCGGTGGGTTCTCCGTCTGCCCGCCCCTGTTACCCCCGCCGCTGGAGGCGCTTTCATCGTCCATGCCCGACGGCGTCACGTCCTTCCGGCCCCTGACCATGTACCAGACACCGACGCCGCCACCTGTTAAGACGACAGAGCCGAGCGCGCCGACGGTGCCGGCGAGTATTTCACTTCCGGTGTGTTGTTCCTCCACGTCGACGACTTCCCCGTCGAAATCGCAAGTGCACTTAGGTACAACTCGGCACTGAAACAAAAAATGCGTATAAATATATGGAATAGAATTGTTTTTCCGAACAAAACAAAAACATGTAGCATGATCGCAGGCGAATTTTATGTTATATTATACGAGTATTCGCCAATTGCATACATTTTTTAAGGTATTATATCGTTCTTGTATTTATGAGCGCAACATACAAATAATTGTCGTTGTAGCTGTTTTAATGTTTTACCTTGTTATAAGAACAAGTGACACAAAAATACACAATCTATGATAATGACAGTTAAATTATACACATGGAAAGTAAACGACAGCGAAAACGCATTGATTAACATATTTCCAAGCATTATTTTGTAATATGTAGTATACATCACTTAAATCCTTTACAATGTAATGCCAATGGGTCAAAATTAATTTCATTGATAAGCAAAGACGAAAGAAAGTGAATTACCTGCTGCGCATTTGAAACTGCGATTAAAACCGCACACGCCAGTGCAATCAGACGAAATTTCCACATTTTTGTTCTGCTAATATTTTCTCTGTCAGTGTATGATGTGCGCGATGAAATTTAAAACAAAATGTTCTAAATTACGTATTCAGTCATCCAATGTTAGTCTTCCCTCGGTTAGTCCCTCGAGATTGCGTTATGTAGAAACATCTAATTCTACCAGATTACTACGCCGTAGTCCGTAATCCGACGTCGCAAGGTGGCGCTTTGAGCAATATATCGCCTATTGTAGACACGCTAGGATTTGTACCGTCGAAAGATGATAAGCACTGTGTGACATATAACACGAAGAAAATGATAATATTTAGAGTATGTTTCAAATTGTACCAACGGCATCTTTAATTTTACTGCACTATCGTTGACTAAGTAAGTCATTGAAACTTATATTTCTTGCATTTGTAACTGAAATCGCACCTGAATATAAGACGCCATAACAATGTGTGCGTATTTCGGATTGGGAACCCCATGTAGAAACCCAGCGTCCCTATTTAATTTACTTTTACAGACATGCTAGGACGAAGTTTGATTGATAGATAAAACTAGATTGTGGCCCCTTTGCAGAGGCTCAGTGATCAAATTGCATGTCTTGTAGACATGAGGTCGTGGATTCGAACACCACTCCAAATTGTAAAAACGTGAATGAAATGCATCATTCTTTTAATTATTATAGATAGTACATTTGATATGCTTAATCTTATATATAAAACAAAAACTACAATGAAAGTGAAAGTTCATAGGCATTTGTTAATGATTGAGATTGTTTTAATATTTTTTTGTTTAAATGAATACTGAAGGCTTCCACAGTGACGCAATTCGCTTGCCGATATCTTCATATAAGACTTGGTAATTCGTCAATGATTATCCCTGACTTAAAGTGAACAAATAGTGGACTTGGAAATCGAATTGTGAACATGGACGACTAGACCACCGTTAACTAAAATGACAAACATTTACGTGTGGTGATATACGTTCCACAATTTTGTCACAAAATCAATTATATTGAAAATCATTAAAGGTGATAAGCAGACGAGACAGGTATCACAGAACAAGCTACACGTCGATAATTACGAACATCCCATGGGGAAAAAATAAAACTTTGTGAAATACAACATTTTAGAGAATAACATCGAAGTTTATATAAGGAGCTAAATAAAAAAATACTATTGGCAAATATAGACAGAGAACGTGCTTGAGCGACTTTTACAATACATGTACAATGTATATCGATGTTTTCAGTGCTTTCATTGTTTTATATACAATGACATATTTTTTTTTTAAAGAAGCGAAATTGAACCAATAAATAACTTTCAACCAGATTAAACAAAACTAAGCTTAATTAAAACAACGTCAATATAGCGAATACAAAAGATAACAATGTGTTTTTTTTCTACGTTGTGGGATATTGCTGATTCGTATACCATAAACAAGTTACATACTCAGAGTACTGATACATTGATTTTCTGTCCTACGGTAAGTATAACGTTAACCTTAATTGGATTCGCCCAGTAGTATTTATCCGATGGGTGATAACCGTTTCATATTATTACATCGCAATGTTCATCATTTAATCCCCACTGTCAACATAAAACAGATACCTGTCGAGTGTTCTGATCTTTATAAATTCATTTGTTTGGCAAGGGCCCAAAGCCGGTGATATACATATTTTGAAGGTTACACTAGACTGCTATATTACATACGCCTTAATTCACCTGCTCTACTGGGGAAAAATACAACTGTCTTTTATATATATCTGTACAATAAAAATGTATGACACATTTCCCAAAAGATTTCTCAGTGTCACGCAGCAATATTTTCTAATTAAAATCGATACTCTTGCCATGAACATTTGATTAAGAAATAATCGACGGGAAACTGTTTGTTATTGCGGTAAAAATCAACGGTATGGAGTTCCGATGAGTAGGAATCAAACCATGAGGGTGTAGCGATTTTCGTACCCACATTTTTTTTCGTACCCAAAATTTTCGTACCCAATTTTTTTTTCGTACCCAAAATGTTCGTACCCACTTTTTTTTCGTACCCAAAATTTTCGTCCCACATTTTTTTTCCGTACCCATATGTGAAAAATGTGGGTACGAACATTTTGGGTATGAAAAAAATAATGTGGGTACGAAAGTTTTGGGTACGAACATTTTGGGTACGAAACAATTATGCCAAAAAAAATATTTGGGTACGAAAAAAAAATTGGGTACGAAAAAAATTTGGGTTCGATAAAAAAAAATTTGGTACGAAAAAAAATTTGGGTACGAAAAAAAAAATGGTACGAAAAAAAATTGGGTACATTTTTTTTTTTATCAACCGTTGGTATATCGGGGTAATAACCCACGGTAAGCTCCCTTCTCATTCTAATGTGCATGCGTTGGTTATTGGTGTGCGACTGTGGTAGAATAAAAGGTAAAAGATAATCAATTATCACTAAATGCGTTGTCAATTCAGATCAAATAGTTTGCATATGATCAAGAAACAGTAGGCGAAATTTGTATATTTCATATTTAAATAATGCAACGTCTCTTTCCCGTGGCATATTTGGTATAATGCCAAGTACGGCTCTATCATTTGGCAGCACTAATTTTAGTTTCCAAACATACATGTACATTGCCTTATTTCTATTTTCAAATTATATGCCAGTGTTTTATTGTCGCGATTATACTTAAGGTAATTACCTGATTATGTGTTTAGAATTATCGTCGGAAAGTCTACACAGTAATAATGGAAACAGGGCTTCCCTTAAATTAACAAATATGTAAATTAGTCGGTTGAACCTAATGATGATACATTTCTGTCGTATTTTGATAAGATCTATGGAGGACACGCATTGCGTCGTTCGTTACTTTATTGTCCGTATTCACAAAGATCATCAGGTGAAACTTTCGGAAATTCCTTAATTTCATAAAGTCCCTTAAATCTCTCGGAAGCTCGTGTTGAGATCTGTATACATGTATTCAACAGGTAACTATTTCTAAAATGAATCATAATGAATCATTTAAAACGCAGAAAACGTTAGCTTACTAAATATTGATCTGATTATTTTTTACTTAAGTACAACTTAAGTTAAGATTTACCTCAGACGCTTTGTGAATACCAGTCCATATCACTCTTGTATTATGCATGTATCGTGTATCGCTTGAATTTGTGTTTCGGTGGTATTTATCAATTTCGTGATATCAGCGTATAATCAAGAGGAACAAGCCGACGCATATTGGTCGATGGTTTTGACTTACAGTGTCTTATCCGATTGAACTTTATGTTAAATTGATTTAAGTAATGCCAGTAGAGTTATTGATGAAGATCAGAATTCGAATGTTAAAAAAAATAACGATCGCAATAATAAGTATACATGTACATAACATAAAGATTAATTTTGATGTATATGAGTCGCGCTCTGAGAAAAGGAGGTTAATTGCATGTGTGTAAAGTTTCGTCCCAGATTAGCCTGTGCAGTAAGCACAGGCTAATCAGGGACGACACTTTCCGCTTGTATGATATGTTTCGTTAAAAAAGTCTTTTTTTAGCAAAAAATCAAGTTTAGGCGGAAAGTGTCATCCCTGATGAGTCTGTGCGGACTGTGCAGGCTAATCTGGGAACGCAAAGATGCTGAGTGTGTCGGCAAATCAAGTAATCATAACGTTGAAAAATTTACCGGTACTACCAATGCGGTTGAATTGTACTGCATTAAAACTGTGTGGTTTGGACATGTCATGAGTCAACACATAGATGCTTTGCATCAACAAAATTACTGAACGTGATCAACAACCTATAGTTGAGTCGAACACACATTTAGCAGAATAGCGCAATAAGACAATTCAGAGCTTTCTTAAATCGTGCTCATACAATATAAATTAGATGTGAGAGCAAACTACCTCATTAATTATTTTAATGAAAGCGTTTGTTGTGACGACATATTGATATGGTAAATAATATATACCCGATCTTCATTTTACGCACACTTGCTTAGTATACAATGTATGCATCCTACATGTGATATTGACATAAGGTTCAGTCCGACAAATATCGCAAGAGTTTGCTTTAATTTTTATGTTCTGATAATACGATTAAAAGAAGTGTTTTATTTTGCCCACAATTACGCATGTTCCAAAACGCAACATTTTCGTTAACAAGTCGCGGAGCTACTGACCAATATATATCCTCAGAATTGTAACGATTTGAATTCACAAATACATATGTACTCACGATAACCTACTGCTATCCTCTAATCAATTCAATCTGGATTCATACCAGAGGGTTCAGCACGTTAATCAAAGAACACAAATATTCGCCCTGACGTCTCGAAAGCCTTCGATGGCGTATTATACGATGGTTTAGGTCATGATCTACACAATTAGTGCAAAAGGACACTTTATTAATTCGGCAATCACATCACTTAAATGTAAGAAGTCGTGCAGAATGTTGTCCTCCTAGAATGTGGCTGCATTTCTACTGCATGGTGTTTCCAACGGGTCTTTATTGGGTCTCGTACTCTTCTTGGCGGTAACAAAGACACCAATCTTCCGTTTCCCTATATGCATTTTGCTGGTGATATGATACTACATAGATGGTGTTCATCCTGTTCTTTCTGTTAACTTTAACAAAACATGAATCCATTATTGGCATAAACATTATATGCCTTTTATCAGTATCGACTTATCTCCACGATTGTATTGAAGTGTAGTTCGAGTTTTATTTATCTGCAATAACAACCATTTGATTACATTCTTTGTTTTAAAATAGGTATTATGAGCACATGTAAAGTAATTCCGACTTCTTGATTACGAGGGGTCTAGATCTTTTCTATTGACTGCAATCTCCGTTCTCTATGCCATCCTATCAGCAAGATTCTGAAAAGAAGAACACTGTTTATTTCATTTTCTTTGCTACGTGAACTTTATATCCAGATATATGATTTGGTTGTTACATATCCGACTTATTTTGTTAGTATGTATCACTTGCGTGTAAATATTTGTTTAATTAGGACAGTATATTAAAGAAACATAAATCAACGACTTTGCGTGCACCAGAATTAATGATTGCATGTGTCTTCTATAATCATGAGATCTTTACCGGGTCGTGGATGATCTGTTTATAATTATAACGATAGCTGCAGTAGTTAAAGTGCTGAGAATTTGAAATATGAATATATTCATCGTGTAAGTACATTCTTTATACTGATGAATTTAAGTTTGCATCTTTTGATTTTTTAGCTCTTTTATCGATGAAACGATGTACCTATTTCTATTTCATTTTGATGCGAAAAACGTATCGTATGCTTTTAAACGTCTACACATTTAACTGTAAAAACATAACCAAATGGTTGAATTATAGCCCAAGTATTAAATTATTTTTATTTTTTAATCAGCGGATCTACGCAACTGTGGTTTATATAGTTTGTACACAGTTAGGCGTATATACTCACAACAATAGTAGGAATGCGACTACTTGCACACCACCGAGCACGAGAAACACGAACCCACGGACAATGCCGACTGTTAACGAGTACAGCGTGCCCGTGGCAACGTCGCTGAGGAGGTTGATCGTCACGTCGACGGTAGCGAAGGCCGAAAACAGCGCCCCCTGACGACTGGCGTCCGTCAATGTTGAGGCTTTACTGCGGATCATCACCGACTCCAGACCCGTGAAACTGTTCGCTGCTAAAGCTGGAGATGTATTATGTTTAGGTAAGCCATGTTGTGTACAACGAGTATTTGACGTACATTTGTGTTTCTCTACGAATTATAGTAGTAGGTAAATGTTGTATAAACGTGTACTTGTTAACCATAATAATGTAAAATGAATTACATTATTGTTGTATACAGTTGATTGGACATGTAATCCCGATTTTCAGTCCCTTTGTTGGGCTCATTTGCAAAGTGGTCAGTGAAATACTAAATCAGGAAATACTAGTTCTGTCGCGGCTTGAATAACAATAAAAAAAAAGACTTTAAAACGTAATAGTAAGTCTTTCGAGCAATTTCTAAATATTGATTGTCACATTTATAAACATAAAACAAACCTATATACAGAAGAGCATTGTTGTTCGACAAGGCTTGGAGGAAAAAGCAAGTGGCGTAAGAGGCGACCCCGCACATGGCGATAGCGACGTCTGGTAACACCATCTTGTATAGACGCACCAGTCCCATGCCAAACACCACTACGGACAGGGTTCTTAGCGCCATGTAGAGGCCCACCGTCTGAGAAGTCCAGCAAAACGGGTGTGCCATCATGTATAGTGTTTCCACGCCGAGTCGACCTTAACTCAACGATTTGCGAATGGAAACAATTAATATTATCATGTATACAGTATAACAGATAGTACAATACGTTTTAAAATATATAGATACACTTTAAGTTATGTTGTCAACCATTAAATACTTTTTCTCAGTATCTACGAGTTAGCTACTGTATCTTGATAATTTGCACGCGCATGCGCATGACCATTCAAAATGAAGGCTGTTCTCTGAGTTAGTTAGATCATAATTGTATACGTTATTTTTAAGTATGGATAAAATATTGCCCGATAAAGCTTTTTAATTAATAGGCTCTTTCTGCCCATTTGTCATCAATAACAATGTATGTTTTTTTGACTCATCAATGAAACAAATAAATGAAAACAATAATGTTCTTCAAATTCTTTACCTATATACCCGAATTCACAGAATGCGTGAGCGGCGAAGATAAGCTGATATTTCCATCTATCGTGGGTCTTTGATACAACAAACGACAAGCTATTCTTAAGCATCGTCCGCAAATCACGTTCCTTGGTTCTTTTCTCAGAAGGGAAGGACTCTGGTAGAAAAAGAATGACAACTAGTAAAGTGATTACCAAAAGTCCCGCTGCCGTTGCTATGGGGACCAGAAACCCATAGTGTTGTATCAAAAACCCTGCTAAATAGCTAGATACGATGAACGACAGAGCTAGGTTAATCATAACGTATGCCATTCCGTATGTACGCCCTGATGACGTCACCGTGACGTCACCCATGTAGGCGAAACACGCCTGAGTCACTGTTGTAAACTGTCCGGTGCAGCCTTCAACGAGACACGCGCCAATGAAATAAAGCAAATTCACGTCGTAGTTGATGATAAACGTTGATATGATCAAACGCAGACCAGTTCCACTTACTCCCACAAACAATAGAAACTTCCTGCCGAGGGCATCCGAGTATGAACCCAGGATAATGTTGGCGATTATCGCTGGTGCGCCCTGGGCAGTCGAAAAGTACACCAAATATTTTGACGCCATCGACGTCGCCTCATCTTGAACTTTGAACGCTGGATCAGTAGTGTTGACGTCACAGAGTGAATCAACGGAGGTCGCGTTTATGTTCGTCAAATTGGCCTCTCTGAATTTCTGCTCGCGCCATGTTGCGTTCGTATATTCAATTATCGTGAAATACGAAATCATATAGCCCGTCATGTAAAGACCTACAACTGGGCCGATAAGGAACCTTCGCCATGATTTCACAGGTGCCGAAATTGTCCCTTTTTCTTGTATGGAGCCGGCGGTAGTTCTTTTGTGGTCAGTCATTTATTTATTTTGCAAATAAAATCCAACATCAATGTATGCTTCTAATGTACCCTGTTTTTATCTTTGACTCTAGTCACCACAATAGACGACGATTTTTCACGCTAAAGTAATTAAGTTTAGTATACGTGAGTTATTTATTTCTTAATCATGTAATATTAACCAGCCCGAATAAATAAATAACAACACTTTGGTCACTTTGTTCAGTGTCATTTAGACTATACATATTGTCCCATATACCAATATGTTTCATCTAGATTACATGTCGCGTGTTTATCCATTGTATCATAAATTGTAATATCCAGTGAATGAGCAAGTATATCGTATCACGTGTATTGCAGTGATTATGATTCTGAATAAGATTAGGCGATGACATAATGAAATGAGCTTTGCTTTGTGAAAAGGGGTGTTAATGCATGTGCGTAAACTGGATTTTCGTCAAGAAGAGTCTTTCTTTAAACGAAAAAAACAATAGTGAAGTCCGAACAGGCTAATCAGGGACGACACTTTCCACTTTTATGGAATTTTTCGTTAAAAGAAAGTCTCTTCTAAACAAAAAAATAGTTAATGCGGAAAGTAACGTCCCTGATTAGCCTGTTTGGACGTCCTGGGACGACACTTTAAGCCCATGCATTTAACCCCCTTTTCTCAGAGCAATGCTCATATCTTTTATTTCAAGCAGCGGTAAAATAAAAATTAGCCGAAACAAACATTATATTTACACCAGAGATATCTTAAAATAAGATATTCGGTGAATGCATTCATTATTTTGCAATTATTATGATGCGCACATGGCAGGTAAATGAAACCTCCTGCTTCGGTCCATATACAACCTTGGGCTGTCTAGCTCGTCACTATTATGAAACAGGGCAATTAGTGGGGGTTCGATTTCATTACTACGTACCATGACAGTTCATATGGAATCAGATAGCTATCAACTGAAAAGATGTGAAAAACGCATTGGGGTACCCAATGGTTGAATACAGACATCGGTAATTCCGTCGTGTAGTCATACGAACAATAAACACATGTTTGGTTGTGCGTCACATACAAGTGAACGTGTCGGTATTACCAGGGACCTGTACAAATAACGTGTAGAGGCTTTTTGCATTACGCGGTGAAAATACTGACCTCTGTTTTTATGAATAATATTAAAATAAGATCAACATTTGTATTTATTAATTTAATGGAGTTGGCGGGTAGTTTTTAACAAAAGAATGACCCTGTATAGCCGTTTCAAGTGGACAGTTGTCGAACTATCACTATCGAAGTATATTCTAGTTTTACTGCCAGTCAGCCTATCACTTTAGTTCGCTTGGTCACTGTCGACTCGGGTACTACGTAAAAGTACATCGGGAACTCTTAAGTATACTACACTGTACACCGGGTACGGAAAGTACGCTTAAAGGGACCCGGCCAATGTTAGACTGTACCCGAGTTTTATTCCCTCCCAAAATCCGATGTCGTAAAACGCGTTACCGAAACAAAATTCTCTTTGAAGGAAATCTGCCTCAACATGTCTTTTTTAAGTATAAATTTCGAGAATTTAGAGGCCATTTTACAGAAAATTAATATAACTATGAACATAATAAATTTGATAAAATATGAGCCGACAACGACCAATTTAGCGTTAGTATTCCCTGCTACGTTTTAGTATATTTTCCGTACCCGGGATACATTGTTGTATACGTAAGAGTACCCGGGGTACTTTTAAGTAGTACCCTAGCCGACAATGACAAATCCAGCATAACTATGTAATGAGTGGTGGTATTTACCAAATTGATTTTTATATTTGTAAAGAATCTTATCAATACATTTTATGCACAACCGTATATAATGGTAAATAAGGAACGTAACAACAAAGTGTCTTACGTAAATAGTTTTTTTTTGTTCGAACACATAAACATATTTTTCACCTGTCTTGTGTGCATTAGTATTAAAACAGACGTTGGATATCGTTTTTAAAAGTTTGTATTGTCAACTAATATTTGATACGCGATAAGACAAAGCTCGAAATGTTGGAATAAAATCACTAGCCAATAGCTAAAGAAAATAAATGATAAAGACTTTCGGTTATTTTGAAAATTAATCGAATTTATAGTTAAATCTACTTCGTGTGAAGTTTATTTTCTTGGTCGTTTCTCATATTAGACCTCATTAGAAAAAATATTCATAATGTTGCAAACAAAAATATTAAATTCAAGCGGAATTCAACAACATGTTTGGAAGATAAGATTTGTATAGGATTGTATAAGAATGCAGTCTATTAAGATGCAATTGTGGCCTTTTGTTTGTGTAGACATGCTTGGTATATAAATCGTAACAATACATCATTGTCCCTGTGAGGGCATATCTCATACTTGTACATGCCCTGACGCTTATAAATCTAGTTTTATTTTGTATAATAACTAAATACATTTTAACAGAGTGATACAATTGTTTTATTTTGGTATAATAACTCAATACATTTTAACAGAGTGACACAATTGTTTTATTTTGTATAATAACTAAATACATTTTAACAGAGTGATACAATTATTTTATTTTGTATAATAACTAAATACATTTTAACAGAGTGATATAATTGTTTTATTTTGTATAATAACTAAATACATTTTAACAGAGTGATACAATTGTTTTATTTTGTATAATAACTAAATACAGTTTAACAGAGTGATACAATTACTAGTAGGATTTTCCATTTGGAAAATCAGGTGAGATTTTTAAATTAATCTTGAGTTAAATATAATTGTCACAAAAAAACACTTCTATTGTAAACACATAATTGTGCAACAATTCATTTGTTTGGCGTTTTTGTCGTTCGGCTGTCCAGAGTTAAATATAATTGTCACAAAAAATACAATTCTATTGTTTACTTCGAATGTGCAACAATTATTTTCTTTGGCGTTTGTGTCTTTACATCGTTCGGCTTCCTTACGAATGTTTATCCTTCAATTCTCAGTCATCTGCGCGAACGGCTCAAGCTTTCTCCCTATCGTCGCTGATAACTGGAGAACCCGGGTGAAATTTGGATTATTTCAAAAGCCCTCATATGCAATCATATTCTAATGAGCCAGGACCTGGGTATACATCCCGGTTACGCAGGTTTGCGTGAATGCGAACATTTTTTAACCTTACAGTCGCTTGCAGAGCTTTACTAGTTGACGTATTTTCTTCATTGCGCGTTTACGCGATTTTGCAAGCTTATAAACAGCGTCATTCTGGACGTTAATGTAGGACGGGATTTCTGTCGGCTGCTGATTTTCTGTGACAATCAAGAAGTATTTCCCATCAAGTTTTGAGGGGTTTGACCTGTGCCGATCCTTCTCGATGTACAGACTCATTTCCGTGTTTCGCTGTTGTGAAGTTGGAGATTTTAAGTCCAGCTTATTTAAACGAATGATCAGGTCTGAGTTAATAGTTAAAGTGGTGTTGTCGAATTCCACAGGGCCGAAATATGCTGAAAAAGTATGATGGTTTTAAACAACAAATAAAGCTAAACATGTGTATTATTTTTACTGGATATTTTTCTTCAGAAAATGCATGTTTTATAAGAGATTGGTTAATAGCTGGCTACGTGGCATTTATCCTAACAGTCAGATTTTGATGATATGTAGATGAACTTACAATTTGTTTACAAAGTTCTCCCTGCTATTAAGGTTTCATTCTGTTAACGTATGTGCGTATGCAGTAATAATGTACCATAAACAGACGTTACCTACACAAACCAGTGCACATAAGTACCTGTCTTTGTTCGGCAAGCCTCTTTCATGAGTATAGGGGATTTCAAGAGGGCGCTAACTCCAGGGGCCTTCCAGAACTTGTCGTTGTTCGCTGGATGATAGGTACACGGTAGAGCATTTCGTTTGTAGGGTTTGGTAATATCATCCCGGCAACACCTGTGTTGTAAATTTGATGAATTATTGGTTGCAGCCATCTTTATTGGACATGGAACATGACTAATTCTCCTGTATGTGGCACTACTTTGTATTTAATAAGAATAACATTATTTAACTAATATAATTGTGAAAGAGGGAATTGTATGCGAATAACTTTGATAGGTTTTATCGATCCATTCTCGTTTCTATATTTTCAAACTTGAAAACAAATGTTTATGAGTTTTCTTACGTGTATTCTCTGTCGGGTTTCCCAGAATGCACAACCGTTTTTGTCCACGTAATTCCACAACACGTTTGAAAATCCGGTTTGTAAGAAATGTAACCACAACACTGGTACCCTTCTGGTAGATTGTAACCAAGTTCGCACAAGCGATTTAAGTATGGCGAGATAATGGTGCTTGTATATTGAGTTATGTTCAGTGTCGAACTGGGAACAGTTGTCGTTGGTATGGTTGTAATTTTCGACACCACTATGCCTGTAAATGAACTCAGATGTTAACACAAATGTTTTCTTTTTATGATTATAATGATATAATATAATGATATAATATAATGATATAATACAATCATATAGTATAATTATATAACATAATTATATAATTACGACTATAACGTTGAATTATGTGTTTTTTTGTTGTTTTTTTCTTCCCGAAAATAATCGGAAATATCAAGAACGTGTATTTGTATATGATGCGATCATCCCTACCTTCTTCACATTTCTGCGTCTCGTTGTCGTACCTGGTCAAACTTCCGGATCCCCGATTGAGACACAACAGTAATGCAGCTTGACAGCCGACAGTGAAACCTAAAAATCATTGCCATCAACATGTTTTAGAATGGCGAGGCTATAAATTTAACTTTCCACATATATCTTGGTTATTCACCGTGTGCATCCATTGAATCATTACACTCTAGTAAATATTTATAATATTATGACAATTTGCATCATTAGATTCAACCCGGCATTTTATAAATTACTTGCATGTTATGTATTTCAATCATATTTCATTATTGATATATACAAAATTAACACAGTGTTGTGTTTTAAACTCTTATAAACTCTGATAAATGTGCCAAAGCTTTTTGCTATTAAATCTGAATAATAGGCAAACCAAACCATGTTGATAGTGTTATAACACAAATGAAAAGTGTTCTTCGATCTCTATATGGAAAGGATTTGATTCTGAACGTTTAAGTATTCACTTATGTAAAACTCTCTCTTCGAATGAGTTTCAAGTGTCCATGTATCAAACACATACACAATATTTATAACAAGAAGCTGACATGTCACTACAATTAAAGTAAATACTCTCAAACGATTATAGCGTACGCGTAATACAGCCTTTGTAATAAATCCAATTGTGAAAAAGCACGATATTTGATCAACTCAACGGATTTGTATCTTTTTCATACGAGTGTCACATTGGATTATAAAATATATAGTATGATAACACTATTGTGTTATCTGATATGTTGATATTTCCTTTCAATACCCATTGTTATACATATCGGCAATAAAATGCCACCCCAAAACACTTATAATCACTTAATTGTATAAACAGCTGCAATAACCGTTTATATCCGAATAAAAGATATTTACCGACGTAGATTATTACTGTCAACATCATCATTTAGTTCCACACACCTATGGCAATTTATACGGTATGTGATAAGAAGTGATAATTTATACACCAAAATGTGGTTTTACCATTTAGTATATTGGAAAAAAAACAACAACACACGTGTCAAAACAGCATGTACCGGTATATGGAAATCCATTATTGACTCATTTAAGACAGTTGAACATGTAATATATATTGAAAACTGAAAAATATTTATCAACTATGCGTTTTCACGTATGTTGTAGAAAGTAAAATTTGCTGACATTATTATTTTTTTGTTTTCCATGTAATTCTTTCTTTGATATGATTTCTAATGCTCCTAATTTGTACAGAAGTTATTCAGTATTTTTTTCTTATACATTTTTTCAATAGTTTAAAAAAAAGGCCAACTTGTATTGGATTAAATAAAAGAAAATGGAAAAAAGTAACAAAAGCAAATGGTTTTGTACTTATAAGACAATTTTATAGTTGCATCGCCATATGCAGTATGTTTACGATAATAAAATGTATAACTTTCTTTTGATGTGTATTCGTTAACTGAATCGAACATTGTATATAAAAAAAACAACATCTCAATCGTTGCATATCGTCCAGAAAAAATATAAACGCCAATCAATATGCTAGAGAGCCCTATAATTTTCGCCTAAATGTAAAAAAAAGAACATAAACTTGATCGATGTCGTAGAGTGAACACATTTAAACATCTTGGTCTTTGTAATTTTATGTAAGTGTTATTTAATATTGAATTTTCTTGAACCATAAAAAATTAACACCATGTTTATTTATCACAATTGAGTTACCAGGAAGCTAATGTATACGATAAAACACGCTTGATTAACGGGTAAAACCGACATGAGTCCGGCCTTGAAATGCTCATAACACAAGTAAACAACTGAACATTGAACATGTACACATCCGCTTAGCCATCAATCACTGGAATTCCACTTAAATGAATCAGAACAAGAATGCCCAAAGAACATAGGTCGATAGCCTGAGACATGTTATAACTTTACTGATATGAAAAGAAGTTGTGATTTTTGTGTAGTAATTGGGGTTTTATTTAGATTGTTCACTCTAACAAATTTAAATATAATTATATAAATAAGGGAACTTTTTATTTTGCTTCTCTTCGACATGGACCCTCGATGACACGTACATCAGTCATGTGATCAAATAACCGACCTAAGCATGTTTTTCTCAGGGCATTCTCGGAGTTTAAGCTCGCACTTCAACAGCATATGTTTCAAACAATGTTCACAAGTTATTTTGANTTGTCGAAATATCACTTTCGGAGTCTATTCTTGTTTTACTGCCAGTCCGCGTGTACCCATGTATTGAGATCCGTACTAAACGAACATTAATTGAATGCAAACTAATCATCAAATGTGAAATAAGGCGAAGTATGACATAAAGATCATAATTATCTTGTTTAGTGTTTAACATAAGCACCATTGAAAAGGTGATGAACCAACTATCAAACTATCATTGAGTTGTTATAATGCATCTTTTACATGTCAATACAGAAACATAGTGAGACGCGCCGTACACACTGGGGGCTGACGACGTCAAAGCGTAGTCCGTTTCTCTACGACGTCGGGTATATGTTTTACTACGAAACATTGTGGCAATACACATGCCATCGAAGTACAGATACAGTACTTCGTTGAGTAACCTATACATTATATTTGTAGTTCGTTGCACAACCAATACATACTCTGTGCAAAACCTATACATAAAGCGACTTGTAATTTCCTTCCAAACAAAGCATTTGAATGACTAGAATATATGTTCGTAACCTGTTTTGTACTTTAAAATGTTTAATGTACAGTGTATCAAAGTAACATGTAGTTTCTTTTAAGTTAAGTTACTGTAATGGGCTATTTTAACAGAATAACCACCTTATGCATTACTTCAAAGCAATATATTTCGATTTTAGCTCAAAAACAATGTAACGGTTGCAACTACGCGCATTTGTAATTTGTTTGTTATTGAAAATAAGTACCAACCATTACTGGATGTTCCGTTCTCTAATCCATAAATACCAGAAAAGATGAAATTCGCCTGATTAAGTAGTGAATTGACACAGTGTTTCGTAGTAAAACATATACCCGACGTCGTAGAGAAACGGACTACGCTTTTACGTCGTCAGCCCCCAGTGGTACACAAATATATTGCTCGTATTTAACTACTTACAGTATACATGGTATTTTGAATAATTGTGATCACGCTAAACTCATTCTTTGCGACTATGTAAACAATTATTCGTAAACTAACGAATGGTTGTTTATACCAAATAGATCTTTTTATCACATGCTATATACCTTGTTTTCAATGTCATGCAGACATAACGTATTATTTTATCCCACTTTTACAGCGAATTCAGTTGATTAAAGCCCCGTTGGATAAATTTCTGCTATAATACACGGCACGAGATGACGTCATTTTTTCGACAAAATGACGTCATAAATCCAGCGAAAATATCCAGTTAAACTTATTTTGTTTAAATAAAAAGGTTTACTAAATAAAAAGTGGGATAAATAGAATAATAGGTGAGTGTTGATTATAGATCAGGTTTATCATGCTCGGCACGAAAACGATAAAGCACTCGCCAAGGCTCGTGCTTTTTGTTTTCTAAGCCTCGCATGATAAACCTGATCTATAATCAACACTAACCTATTATTCTCTATATATTACACATTTTTAAAACAACATTTTTAAGCGTTTTCATTGGCTACAGAATCAATAACTAACCAATCGCATGGCTTTATTTTGGTGAAATGACGTCGTCAACATGAAATGACGTCACGATAGTAAACAACTTTTAGATCTATCAGCATTTGTTTGGTCAATTAAGATGTATTTTATTTAGTTTAAAAGCATGTGATAAAAAAGATCTGACACTCGTTGTCATATCATACCATATTTTATTAAACTCGTCCAGGAAATTCGTTAGTTAGCTCGCCAAAGGCTCG
The DNA here is from genome assembly GCA_007657795.1 of Dreissena rostriformis. Taxonomy (NCBI): domain Eukaryota; kingdom Metazoa; phylum Mollusca; class Bivalvia; order Myida; family Dreissenidae; genus Dreissena; species Dreissena rostriformis. The sequence continues at coordinate 51,623 of VMBQ01002163.1, forward strand.
CTTACTAACACAATTCCTGAACTCGTTTAATAAAATATGGTTTGATATGACAACTTATGTCAGATCCTATATATATTAGTAACGAATCTTAAATAATACATTTTATGAAAACCCGCATATAATGGTATACATTAGGGACGTTATAATAAAGTATATAAGATAAAGAAGAAATACATATCTTGCGTGCATAACTATTATAACTATTATAACAGACGTCGGATATAGTTTTTAAAAGTATTTATTGTCACCTAAGATTTGATTCGCAATACGACAAAGCTCGAAATGTTGGAATGAAATCACCAGCTGATAGCAAAAGAAATTAAATGATAAACAATATCTGTAACTTTAAAAAATAAATCGCATATTTAAGTTATATAAATATGCAAGTTTATTGTCTTGACCGTTTCTTATATTGGACCTCATAACAGATAATATTCACATTTTTGCAAACAAAAAGATTAAATTAAAACGGAATTAAAAAACCTGTTTGGAAGATAACATTTGTATAGGATTGTATAAGGATGCATTTCATTTAGACGCAATTGTGACCTTTTGTTTGTTTTGACTTGTTATGACGTTCTTGGTGTAATAATCGTAACAATACATCATTGTCCGTGTGAGGGCATATCTCATACTTGTTCATGCTCTGACGCTTATAAATCTAGTTCTATTTTGTTTAAGAACTAAATACATTTTAACAGAGTGATACAATTGTTTTATTTTGTATAATAACTAAATACATTTTAACAGAGTGATACAATTACTAGTAGGATTTTCCCTTCGGAAAATCAGGTGAGAATTTAAAATTAATCTTGAGTTAAATATATTTTTCACAAAGAAAAACAATTCTATTGTTAACACACAATCGTGCAACAATTGATTTGTTAGGCGTTTTTTTCGTTCGGCTTCCCAGAGTTAAATATAATTGTCACAAAAAATAAATTCTATTGTTTACTTTGAATGTGCAACAATTCTTTTCTTTGGAGTTTTTGTCTTTACATCGTTCGGCTTCCTTACGAATGTGTGTCCTTCAATTCTCAGTCATGTGCGCGAACGGCTCAAGCTTTCTCCATATCGTCGCTGATATCTGGAGAACCCGGATGAAATTTGGATTATTTCAAAAGCCATCATATGCAATCATATTTTAATGAGCCAGGAACTGGGTATAAATCCCGGTTACGCAGGTTTGCGTGAATGCGAACATGTTTTAACCTTACAGTCGCTTGCAGAGCTTAACTAGTTGACGTATTTTCTTCAATGCACGTTTACGCGATTTTGCAAGATTATACACGGCGTCATTCTTGACGTTAATGTACGACGGGTTTTCTGTGGGCTGCTGATTTTCTGTGACGATCAGAAAGTATTTCCCGTCAATTTTCGAAGGGTGTGGTCTGTGGCGATCTATTTCGATGTACAAACTCACCTCCGTGGTGTGTCTTTTCTGTGAAGTTGGAGCTTTTAAGTCAATCTTATTTAAACGAATGTTCAGGTCTGAGTTAACTATTGAAGTTTTGTTGACGAATATCACATTGCCGAAATATGCTGAAAAAGTATGAGGGTTTAAAATAACAAATAAAGCTGAAAATGAGCATAATTTCAACTTCTTCAGAAAATGTATGTTTTAAAAGAGATTGGTTAATAGCTGGCAATGTGGCATTTAGCATAACAGTCAGGTTTTGGATGATATGTAGCTGAACTTACAATTTGTTTACACAATTCTCTCCTGCTGTTAATGTTTCATTCTGTTAAAGTATATAATATATGAAATAATAATCTATCATTAACAGACGTTACTTACACAAACCAGTTCACATAAGTACCTGTCTTTGTTCGACAAGCCTCGTGCATGTGTCTAGGGGATTTAAAGAGGGTGCCTACTCCAGGGGCCTTCCAGAACTTGTCGTTGTTCGCTGGGTGATAGACACACGGTAGAGCGTTTCGTTTGTAGGGTTTGGTGATATCATCCCGGCAACACCTGTGTCGTAAATTTGATGAATTATTGGTTGCATCCATCTTTAGTGGACATGGAGCATGACTCATTCTCCTGTTTATGGCACTACTTTGTATTTAGTTAAGAATGACATTATTTAACTAATATGTTCGTGAAAGAGGGAATTTTATGCGAATAACTTTGATAGGTTTTATCGATGCTTTCCCTTGTTTCTCTATTTTCAAACTTGAAAACAAATGTTTATGGGTTTTCTTACGTGTATTCTCTGTCGGGTTTCCCAGAATGCACCACCGTTTTGGTCAACGTGATTCCACAACACGTTTGAAAATCCGGTTGGTAAGGAATGTAACCACAACACTGGTACCCTTCTGGTAGATTGTAACCAAGTTCGCACAAGCGATTAAAGTATGGCGAGATATTGGTGCTGGTATATGGAATTAAATTCCGTGTCGAACTGGGAACGGTTGTCGTTGGTATGGTTGTAATTTTCGACACCACTATGCCTGTAAATGAACTCAGATGTTAACACAAATGTTTCCTTTTTAAGATAAGATAAGATAAGATAAGATAAGCTTTTTTTAAAGTCGGCAAGACAGCAACATATACAAACATAAGCTCATGTGAGCTTTTGAACCGACTATTGTACAACAAGGGTATATAATAAAACAAGTGTAAATTTAAAAAAAATTATATTATATAATTATATTATATAATGATACAATATAATGATATAATATAATCATATAATATAATTATATAACATAGTTATATAATATAATTATATGATACAATTATATAATTACGACTTTTACGTTTAATTATGTGTTCGTTTTTCGGTTTTCTATCCGAACATAATCGGAAATATCAAGAACGTGTATTTGTATATGATGCGATCATCCCTACCTTCTTCACATTTCTGAGTCTCGTTGTCGTACCAGGTCAAACTTAAGGTCTGCTGATTGAGGCACAGTAGTGACGCAGCGTGGCAGCCGCCAGTGAAACCTAAAACTAATTGCCATCAACATGTTTTAGAATGGCGAGGCTATAAATTTAACTTTCCACATATATCTTGGTTATTCAACGTGTGTATCCATTGAATCATTACACCCTAGTAAATATGTATAATATTTCGACAATTTGCATCATTAGATTCAACCCGGCATTTTATCAATTACTTGCATGTTATGTATTTCAATCACATCTCATTAAAGATATATACACAATACACACAGTGTTGTGTTGTAAACTCTGATAAACTATGATTATCTATTTTTTTGCTATTAAATCTGAATAATAGGCAAACCAAACCACGTTGATAGTGTTATAACACAAATGAAAACTGTTCTTCAATCTCTATATGGAAAGGATTTGATTGTGAACGTTTAAGTATTCACTTATGTAAAACTCTCTCTTTGAATGAGTTTCAAGTGTCCATGTATCAAACACATACAAAATATTTATAACAAGAAGCTGACACGACACTACAATTAAAGTAAATACTCTCAAACGATTATAGCGAACGCGTAATACAGCCTTTGTCGTAAATCCAATTGTGAAAAAGCTCGATATTTGATCAACTCAACGGATTTGTATCTTTTTCATACGAGTGTCATATTCGATTATAAAATATATAGTATGATAACACTATTGTGTTATCTGATATGTTGATATTTCCTTTCAATACCCATTGTAATACATATCGGCAATAAAATGCAACCCCAAAGCACTTATAATCACTAAATTGTATAAACAACTGAAATAACCGTTTATATCTGAATAAAAGATATTTACCGACGAAGATTATTATTGTCAACAGCATCATTTAGTTCCACACACCTATGGCAATTTATACGATATGTGATAAGAAGTGCTAATTTATACACCAAAATGTGGTTTTACCATTTAGTATATTGGAAAAAACAACAACACACGTGTCAAAACAGCATGTACCGGTATATGGAAATCCATTATTGACTCATTTAAGACAGTTGAACATGTAATATATATTGAAAACCGAAAAATATTTATCAACTATGCGTATTCACGTATGTTGTAGAAAGTAAAATTTGTTGACATTATTATTTTTTGTTTTCCATGTAATTCTTTCTTTGATATGATTTCTAATGCTCCTAATTTGTACAGAAGTTATCCAGTATTTTTGTTCTTATATTTTTTTCCATAGTTTATAAAAAAAGGCCAACTTGTATTGGATTAAAAAATGAATATGGAAAAAAGTAACAAAGCAAATGGTTTTGGACTTATAAGACAATTTTATAGTTGCATCGCCATATGCAGTATGTTTACGTTAATAAAATGTATAACTTTCTTTTGATGTGTATTCGTTAACTGAATCGAACATTGATATGATTCCTAATGCTCGTAATTTATACAGAAGTTATTCAGTATTTGTTTTCTTATATTTTTTCCATAGTTTTTAAAAAAAGGCCAACTTGTTTTGGATTAAAAACAAAATGAAAATGTAAAAAAAGTAACATCACCATATGCAGTATGTTTACGTTACTAAAATGTATAACTTTCTTTTGACGTATATTCGTTAACTGAATCGAACATTGTATACAAAACATCTCAATCGTTTCATATCGCCCAGAAAAAATATAAACGCAAATAAATATGCAAGAGAGCCCTATAATTTTCGCCATAATGTAAAAAAGAACATTAAATTGATCGATGTCGTATAGTGAACACATTTAAACATCTTGGGCTTTGTAATTTCATGTAAGTGTTATTTAATATTGAATTTTCTTGAACCATAACAATTTAACACCATGTTTATTTATCACAATTGAGTTACCAGGAAGCTAATGTATACGATAAAACACGCTTGATTTACGGGTAAAACCGACAGGAGTCCGGCCTTGAAATGCTCATAACACAAGTAAACAACTTAACATTGAACATGTACACATCCGCTTTTCATAGCCATCACTCACTGGAATTCCACTTAAATGAATCATAACAAGAATGCCCAAAAGAACATAGGTCGATAGCCTGAGACATGTTATAACTTTACTGATATGAAAAGAAGTTGTGATTTTTTTGTGTAATAATTGTGGTTTTATTTAGATTGTTCACTCTAACAAATTTAAATATAATTATATAAATAAGGGAACTATTTATTTTGCTTCTCTTCGACATGGACCCTCGATGACACGTACATCAGTCATGTGATCAAATAACCGACCTAAACATGTTTTTCTCAGGGCATTCTCGGAGTTTAAGCTCGCACTTCAACAGCATATGTTTCAAACAATGTTCACAAGTTATTTTGAAACTCGTTATATTGATCTGATTTGCGTAATGCTGATGTGGGGCAAATGTAAGCTTTACAATATTGATCGAAATAAAAAGAAAGTAAATCCGTTTTAATTGAAAGCAAAATATTTAATAAATCAAAATTTCGGAACAAATTTAAGGCAGTTAACATGTTAGCGCTGACCAATCGTAGTTTCCAAATAGATTTCCAGTAATAATAGTACTTATCTCTATTGTATAATGAAATAAGAAACTTTGCATTTTGCTGAAACGACAATAAAAGATTGTCATGCAAGTATATCCTAATTAAGAAATACAGATTCAGTCAATAAAGTTAAACTCCACATGCTAATCTGGGACGACACTTTACGCACATGCATGTAACCCCGTTTTCACAGAGCAAGGCTCATATCTTTTATTTGAAGCAGCGGTCACAGGAAAGGTCGCATTTGGTTTGAAATAAAAATAATTGTTAAAAACAAATACATAAATGCAATACGGTTTTCGCACAGACGCTGTATCCACGTTCGTATCAAGAGTCATTCATGTGTAGGAAAGAAAACTCTAGTAAAAATGACAACATTTTTAGTGTAGCAAATATTTAAGAAACGAACACATAACGCTAGTTTGAGATTTCTTATTAAGTAGTTTTGTATCCGATTATTTATACAGTCATGCTGAATATAAGAAATAGAAAACCCCACATAGGCCCGTATGAAAATGATATTGACCAGCCAGGCAGCCCAACATTGTATATAGACCGAAGTATAAGAGGTCCATATACAGTTTGATGTTGCCTCGCTGGGAACTATGATGCCATCGGGTTCCTAAATGGGTTTTATATTTTTTTTTTTTGTGCCAAACATGTTCATCCGGTGTATCAACCAGTGTATACTTAAAGATTGTAACGGGACTGTAACACATTTCCAAAAGTTTGTATAACTCTAAATGTAAGTTCCAGATCACAACATATTAACACTGCCCGCCTTAACTGGATTTTCGTCAAGAACAGTCTTCCTTTAAACGAAAGATACAATACAAGCGAAAAGTGTCGTCCCTGATTAGCATGTGCGGAGGACTACACACGCTAATCTGGGACGACACTTTACGCACATGCATTAAACCCCTTTTTCACAGAGCGCGGCCCATAATTTATGTGAGGTACAATTTTTAGTTTTTAACGCATGTACATGGCGTTTAAACAATATGACGTACATAAAATAAAGTCTTTGCAATCAACAGTTTGTAATCAGATATATATCAACTGCAAAGACCCGAAAAGCGCATTGAGGTGGTCAATGGTAGAATACAGCCATCGGTAATTCCGTCGTAGTTTCTATTTGGACACGTACCCTTGGTATAACCTGTGTATTTATAACGCGTGCATTATGAGAGCTAAACACTCAGGGATTATCGATATGCAGGAACTGCGTTCACCTCGTTCTGGGGAAACTGGGCTAAATGCATGTGCGTAAAATGTCATCCAAGATTAGCCTGTGCAGTCCGCACAGGCTAATCAGGGATGAAACTTTCCGCTTAGACAGGATTTTTGTTTTGACAGACTTTCTTTTTAACAAAAAAATCCATAACAGCGGAACGTGTCGTCCCTGATAAGCCTGTGCGGTCCGCACAGGCTAATCTGGGACAACACTTTACGCACATGCATTAAGCCCTGTTTTCTCAAAACGCGACTTATATACTTCTAAAAATAATTACTTGTTAAAGTTTATGCTTTATCTGTATCGTCGAATTAGTTTTCTTTCGGCGCGTTTTTTCTTTTTTTTTACCATAAATTTTACCGTTCATTAATATCTAATGTGGAGAAACTTTAATGCCTGATTAAATTAATTAAATTTTCGAAATATTGAGTAAAAGAGAAAACGTTCCGCCTGTCCTTCAACAGATTTTATCTAGTCTATTTGGTTTAGTATAGTGAGGATGAACACTGTTTGAAAATCTCACTATTCTTAGCTGATTTAGTGATACGAAACACAGCTCTCTCATTTTTGGGGTTTTGCGTCACAAACAAGTAAACGTGTCGGTATTACCAGGGATCTATACGAACAAAGTGTATAGGTTCTTTGTATTACGTGGTGCAAATTCTGACTTGTGTTTTATGAATAGTATTAAAGTAAATACCAACATTTTTATAATTTATTAAATGGAGAGATCGGGGAGTTTAACAAACAATGACCGTGTATAGCCGTTCAAAGTTCACTGTTGTCGAAATATCACTTTCGGAGTCTATTCTTGTTTTACTGCTAGTCCGCGTGTCTTCCCATNTTATGCAAATAGCTTTGATAGATTTTCACGATCCATCCTGGTTTTCTATATTTTCTTAACTTTGATCACATGTTCATGGTATCTTACCTGTAATCCCTGTCGGGTTTCCCAGAATGCACAACCGTTTTCGTACGCGTATTTCCACAACACGTTTGAAACTCCGGATGGAAAGGAATGTAACCACAGCAACCGTAGCCTTCTGGTAGATCGTAACCAAGTTCGCACATGCGCTTTAAGTGTGCCGAGATAATGGTGGTGGTAGATACAGTTTTGTTCAGTGTCGAGTTGGGAACGGTTGTCGATGGTATGGTTGTAATTTTCGACACCACTATACCTGTTGAAGAACTATTTACAATTATAATTATGTAATATAATTGTATAATAAATTTAGATAATTATGTAATGTATAGTTATAACTATTACGTTTAATTATGTGTTTCGTGTCTGTGTTTCATTTCTTTATATAATATGACATATCAAAAACGTGTATTTATATATGAAGCGATGCGACCTACCTTCTTCACATGTCTGCGTCTCGTTGTCGAACCAGGTTAAACTTCCGGTCTGCCGATTGAGACACAATAGTGACGCAGCGTGGCAGCCGCCAGTGTAACCTTAAAATAATTGCACATTTTTCAGAAAGGCGAAACTCCAAATAAAAATGTCCACATATATCTGTTTTTTTTTCAAACGTATCACTACCACTACTACGCTTTAGTAAAGATGTATACTATTCTGTTCAATGTGCTTCAATATTTTCAATCCGGCATTTTATTATTATTGTTTGCATGTTATTTATTTTAAACACATTTGATTAATGATATATAAAAAATAAACACAGTGCTGTATTTTAAACTATAATTAGCTCTGATAAATGTACAAATCGAGGGCTGAACGGAAAACTGCAGTATCTCCTTCTTTATTTAATATGAGTTACAACAGTCTTCCGTTCACCCCTCGAAATGTGTTTTGCTATTAAATCTGAATAGTATGCAAATCACACCACGTTGAAATGAAAACTTTACTTTCATCTCTATATCGGAAGGATTTGATTGTACACGTTTAATTATTCACTTCTGTTAAACATTATCTTCGAATGAGTTTTCTAGTGAACACATATCAAACACATGCAAATTATATATAACAAGAACGTGACATGACACTTCAGCCGATTAAAGTGTACACTCTCCAAAAGATACAGCGAACGCGTACGACACAATTTGTCTTAAATCCAATTGTGAAAAAGCTCGATATTTGATCAACTCAACGGGTTCGTCTCTATTACATACGCGTATCGTATTCAGTTATATAAAACGGTAGTATTATATAGTGGACAATGGATTGGCTAATTATACATAGATACCGTACAATCAACTGAATACAATAGTATGTTCCGATATGATGATATTTCCTTTTAACACCCGTCCTAACAAATAACGGCAATAAACGGCCGCCCGAAAACATTCTTATTCACTACATTCTGAACAACCATGCGTATCTGAATAAAAACATATTTACCGAAGTAGAATATCAATGTCAACAGCATCGTGTTTGTTGTTCCACAAACCTATTGCAGATATTGAACATAAATGTTAATTTATACGCCAAAATTTGGTTTTACCATGTTTTTTATATATTGGAAAACCAACACGCCTACGGACTGCTGAGTCAAAACAAGATATGTGGAATTCTCTTAGTATTGACTCAGTTTAAGACAATTGAGTATGAACTATATAGTAATAAAAACACGATGTTTTTGTTATCAGCATTGCATATTAACGTATGTTGTACATAGGAACATTTGCTGATTTTTTTTCAATATAATTATTTCTTTGATAGGATTTATAATGTTCTAATTTGTTCAAAAGGTATCCAGTAAGTTTTTTTTCCTTATAGGTTGGAATTTTCCTGGATTTTTTTTTGTGAAAATCTTGTATTAAATGAATTAAGAAATGGAAACCAAAAAGCAACGACAGTAAATTGTATTGAACTTAGTAGACAAGTTTAGAGTATCATCGCCATATTTAGTATGTTTGCGCGTATAAAGTGTATACTTTTTATTTTAGTGCGTACTCGTTTTCTGATTCGCACATAATAATCAAAACATAACAAATTGTTTCTTTTCGTCCAGAAATATAAAATATGCGTGTATAAATATTCTGGGGAGTCCTGTTATTTATGTAAAAAAAAAAAAAAACATTTATCGATGTCGTAGTCAACAAAGTTGTATTTTAAACTCCTGGTGCTTATTATTTTACATAAGTATTATTTTCTCATAAGTTTTCTTAAACCATTAAATTTCAAACTTTTTATTTATTACAATTGAGTAACGAGGAAGATTAAGATGTTTATGAGTAAACACCCGTGATTAATGGGGAAACCAAGAATAAGTCAGGACTTTAAAGGGTCATAATAAAAGTAAGCCACTAAACATTTAACATGTAAATATCCTGTTTAGCTCACAATCACAGGAATTCAACGTAAATGAGTAACAACAACAGGGCCAACAGACCATAGGTCTTAGATACATATTATTCATATCGTTGTACAAACAGATAGTAGTTCTTTACATAATAACACAGGTACTTGAAAACAAATTTTTTGGTCCTTATATATAATAATATCAAGGACCAAACAATATTTTTTTTCAAGTACCTGTGAATTTATAGATACGATGTACGATAAGATCGAATTTTTTGATCGAATACCAATACATTATTTCGAGATTGTGATAACATATTTCCTTGTTGACGCGCGGTTAAAAGAAATCAATAGACTCATCATAAAGCTACGCCAAAATTGTGTGTGGGTGAATATCTCTATACTCGTGTATATGCCCTGACGAAAACGGCTGTATTTTGTTTAACAATAAAGTTATTTTATAGCTGAGTCATATGTTCAATAATAGCATTATTTGATAATTGGAATTTCAAAAACTAATCATTCGATGGAAATCAGTAAGAGATGTTAAACATGCAAAAAAGTTTAACCGATAAAACTTTAAAACTATTCTGATCATTATATGAAAAATTCTCTATCCAGCACCTAAAATTGCTAAACAAGATATTTTAACTGATCCTTGTAAGGCAAAATGAAATTGTATTAATTAACTTTATAATATAAGACGAGAATGTGTTCAATTGGTTCGCCCCATACAAGTTGAGCATCGCCAATAAAGCTCGAAACTCGCCTTATACGAGAAAAAGGCGGCCAATATGGAAAAACACGGCCAATACGGGAAAAGGTCGGCCTATACGAAATTCAGCCAATCAGAAACCAGGAAAAACTCGGCCTTATATGAGAATCTTTCAATAGTGGCTGTTTGATTCCTCCACAGATACATGTATGTGTCGAGTTCTGAGAAAACTGGGCACTATGCATGTGCGTAAAGTGTCGTCCCAGATTAGCCTGTGCAGTCCGCACAGGCTAATCAGGGACGACACTTTCCGCCTTCATTGGATTTTTGCTAAGAAGAGACTTCATTTAAACGAAAAATAAATAATATTTTAAAGTTTATTAATAAAATTGTCATAAATTAGTTGAATTCATATTGGCTTTGTTATTGAGCTTCAGACAGCCGTATTGGCATTCGGCCTGCGGCCTCAGGCCAATACGACTGTCTTCAGCTCAATAACTAAGCCAATACGAATTCAACTAATTAATAACATTATAATAAAGTATCACGTGTTTATTAAACTCGGACGTTCGGAATGTTGTGTTTTTCAAGATGATGCTCAAAATGGCCGACAAAACCTATCAATGTTGATGTATATGTAACTATCCTCTCAAATTTGATGATTTTTGAAGTGCATACTGAGGTTTCAAAAATGATGTAAGTGTATTAAGCAATACAGAAATCCATCATGGAGGTGAAATGACCACTGACACAACAAAAATGACCGCAAATGCATATAATAACCATTGACTCAAATGGGATTATTGTTATATCTACCGCCACTGTTTTGGGGACAGGAAACACATTAAGATCATTTAACACGAATAAAGGTCATTGTTAGTCCAATATGTTATTCAATAACGCACTTATATGCGACAACTGTTTCAGCGTAATATGACTAAACACTAGATTAAGCCTGAACTGATAAATGCGTGATGAAAAATGTATCCCCATTGATGATAAGTAAACCATTTAAATTGTATTTAAAATATCAGACAGAATTTATAAAAAAGATATTAATTACACAGTAAAATCAAATTGATGTTGTCAACTACAATTTAATCTATTAAATGAAGCATTATTATTGGGATTTTTTTCCATTTAAAGTTATAAACAGTTAAGGCCCCGTCACACTAGGCCACGTACATGAAGACCGCGCTGCGTCCTGAAAATGTCGTAGGACATAGCGAGGACTGGGTAAAAATTGTAAAAAATGCATTTCTCAAGTTCCTGCTTCGCTCATACCACGTTTGCGCTAAGTTCTTACTGCGTCCAACACGTTCCCACTATGTTCTTACTGTGCGTGTATTCAGGCGGGTACCACGTCCAACACGTTCTTGCTATGCTTTAATTACGCTCGTACTAGGTTGCTACCACGACCGCCAAGATAGCACTGCGTTCTTACCACGCGCTCATCACTTTCTCACCGCGTTCTATGTATGCATATAAATACTGCGATTCGGCTCGATCTGATCATTCAATATGCGACTTTCTTCTAAGCAAAAGTAAAGTATTTTATATCAGAAGATTTCCATTTTTATCGTAATATTAAATAAAGGGAAATGAATCCAGTTTTTATACTCGACCACCAGAACGTGGCATGGTCGTGGCTAGAGCCTGCTGCAAACGTACCTTAGACGTGATAAGCACCGGTAGAACGCACTAAAAACCTAATGCGGTCTTTTGAAACGTAGTAGGGACGTATCATTGTCGCAACACTAGCGTGGAAGGGTCGTAGTGAAAACCCGATGGACGTAGCAAGAACGTAGTGACAATCTAGAGACACACTCGTCCACGTCTGCACTACGCGTGTATTGCGTCAATGAGGTTCTTACTAGGTTTTAGCTACGTCATTACTACGACCTTACCAAGTTCTTACCACGTCCTGATTTGACCACGTCCTCGCCACCTAAGTTTTGAACATGTTCAAAGTTCACCCACGTCCTTCACGTCCAAGACGACCTTACCACGCAAAAAAAATCGTGTCTACTGCGTCCTCGCTACGTTGTACACGGTCGCACTGCGTCCTGGCATATTTTTGAGGACGTAGTGGGGACGTGGCCTAGTGTGACGGGGGTATAAGGTTAGCACATTTTAGAAACTGGGTATGGGGACAATAGAAAGGACAATTGTGTTGTAACTTTTTTTCTCGTAATTGTATAATTAACTGTTTTGTTTTTGTTAACTTTTGTTAAAATATTTATCCCCAGTACAAACTTATATATTAGAATTATGTTTTATTTATTATTAATTATTTATACATTGTATATAGACCGAAGTATAGAAGGTCCATATACAGTTTGATGTTGCCTCGCTGGGAACTATGATGCCATCGGGTTCCTAAATGGGTTTTCTATTTTTTTGATATTGTGCCATTACATGTCCATCCGGTGTATCAACCAGTGTATACTTAAAGATTGTAACAGGACTGTAACACATTTCCAAAAAGTTTGTATAACTCTCAATGTAAGTTCCAGATCACAACATATTAACACTGCCCGCCTTAACTGGATTTTCGTCAAGAACAGTCTTCCTTTAAACGAAAGATACAATAAAAGCGGAAAGTGCGTCCCTGATTAGCATGTGCGGAGGACTAAAGTAAAGTCTTTGCAAGCATCAGTTTGTAATCAGATATATATCAACTGCAAAGACCCGAAAAGCGCGTTGAGGTGTTCAATGGTAGAATACAGCCATTGGTAATTCCGTCGTTTCTATTTGGACACGTACCCTTGGTATAACCTGTGTATTTATAACACGTGCATTCTGAGAGCTAAAAACTCAGGGATTATCGATATGCAGGAACTGCGTTTACCTCGTTCTGGGGGAAACTGGGCTAAATACATTTGCGTAAAATGTCATCCAAGATTAGCCTGTGCAGTCCGCACAGGCTAATCAGGGATGAAACTTTCCGCTTAGACAGGATTTTTGTTTTGACAGACTTTCTTTTAGCAAAAAAATCCATAACAGTGGAACGTGTCGTCCCTGATAAGCCTGTGCGGTCCGCACAGGCTAATCTGGGACAACACTTTACGCACATGCATTAAGCCCTGTTTTCTCAAAACGCGACTTATATACTTCTAAAAATAATAACTTGACAAAGTTTATGCTTTATCTATATCGTCGAATTACTTTTCTTTCTTTCTTTTTTTTTTTTACCATAAATTTTACCGTTCATTAATATCTAATGTTGAGAAACTTTAATGCCTGATTTAATTAATTAAATTTTCGAAATATTTAGTAAAAGAGAAAACGTTCCGCCTGTCCTTCAACAGATTTTATCTAGTCTATTTGGTCTAGTATAGTGAGGATGAACACTGTTTGAAAATCTCACTATTCTGAGTGGTGATATTTCCCAAATTGATTTTTATATTAGTAAAAAATCCTATCAATACATGTATTCACAACCGCATATAATCAATGATAATGGGACGTAACAAGAAAGTATATTAGATTAAAGCCCCATTAATACTAAAAAATCAACGGACATTTCGTAAGGTATTTCGTAAAATAAAGTTACCCAATATAAAATCAATGTTCCTTATAGCAATAGCCAACATTTCAAAGCCTGATGTGTTCTGGTAACATAGACTTTTGTAGATACAAAATGCTTCTTTTTAATTTGTTGTGTCATAATAAATTCCATTTTAATTTCCCGCACTGATAACTATTCATACGACATACGAGCACTAATATGGCACCATGTTAGTGTTCGTGTTTCGTATGAGTAGATATCGTCGCAGTTAATTAAAATGGAATTTTTTATGCCATTTTTTTTTTTTTTATAAAAATGAGCATTTTGTATCTACAAATATCCATGTTACCAGACCACATCCGGCGTGGAGATTTTGGCTATTGCTATAAGGAACACTGAATTTTTACTTGGTAACTTTATGTTACGAAATATTATGCGAAATTTTCGTTGATTTTGGTGTATTAATGGGCCTTTAATAAAAAGTTTTGTGCGAATTCGTCATAAATATATTTCACCGTTATTGCGTGCATTGTTATTAAAACAGACGTCGGATATAGTTTTTAAAAGTTTGTTTTGTCACCTAATATTTGATAAGCGATAAGCCAAAGCTCGAAATGTTGGAATGAAATCACTAGCTGGTAGCAAAAGAAATAAATGATAAAGACTGTTGGTAATTTTGAAAATGAATCGAATATATAGTTAAATCTACTTCGTGTGAAGTTTATTTTCTAGGTCGTTTCTCATATTAGGCCTCATTTGAGGTAAAGATAAAGTATTCATAATGTGGCAAACAAAAATATTGAATTTAAACGGAATTCAAAACATGGTTGGAAGATAACATTTGTTAAGGATTGTATAAAGATGCATTCTATTTACATTGAGTTGTGGCCTTTAGTTTGTGTTGATGTGTGATGGCAATCTTGGTTTATCAATCATTACAAAACAGCATTGTCTTAGTCTATTCTTCGTTAAGACGAAGTTTTATTTTGTTAAATAATTGAACATCGCTTTGTGAAAAGGAGGTTCAATGCATGTGTGTAAAGTGTTTGCACAGATAATCTGGGACGACACTTTACGCACACTTTACGCACATGCATTAAACCCCCATTTTACAGAGCGAGGCTAAATTGAATACATTTTAAAATGAGTGATAAAATCATTAAGATGTGTTTCCCTTCGGAAAATCAGGTGAGAATTTTAACATTCATCTCGAGTTAAATATGATTTTCACAAAAAATACAATTCTATTTTAACACAGAATTTTGAACAATTCATTTGTTTGGCGTTTTTGTCGTTACATCGTTCGGCTTCCCAGAGTTACATAAAACTGTCAACAAAAATACAATTATATTGTTTACTTCGAATGTCCAACAACTCTTTTCTTTGGCGTTTTTGTCTTTACATCGTTCGGCTTCCTTACGAAATTACCAAATACATTTAAACAGAGTGATACAATTACTTATAGGATTTTCCCTTCGGAAAACCAGGTGACAATTCTAAATTAATCTTTAGTTAAATATAATTGTCACAAAAAATTACAATTCTATTGTTAACACATAATTGTGCAACAATTCATTTGGTCGTTCGGCTTCCTAGAGTAAAATATAATTGTCACAAAAATACAATTCTATTGTTAACTTCGAATGTGCAACAATTCTTTTCTTTTGCGTTTTTGACTTTACATCTTTCGGCTTCCTTACGAGTGTGTGTCCTTCAATTCTCAGTCATCTGCACGAACGGCTCAAGCTTTCTCCCTATCGTCGCTGATAACTGGAGAACCCGGGTGAAAGTTGGATCATTTCAAAAGCCCTCATATATCATATTCCAATGAGCCAGGACCTGGATATAAATCCCGGTTACGCAGGTTTGCGTGAATGCGAACATTTTTTAACCTTACAGTCGCTTGCAGAGCTTAACTAGTTGACGTATTTTCTTCATTGCGCGTTTACGCGATTTTGCAAGCTTATAAACAGCGTCATTCTTGACGTTTATATAGGACGGGGTTTCTGTCGGTTGCTGATTTTCTGTGACAATCAAGAAGTATTTCCCATCTAGTTTTGAGGGGTTTGACCTGTGGCGATCCTTTTCGATGTACAGATTCACCTCTGTGTTTCGCGGTTGTGTAGTTGGAGATTTTAAGTCAAGCTTATTTAAACGAATGTTCAGGTCTGAGTTAACTATTGAAGTTTTGTTGACGAATTCCACAGGGCCGAAATATGCTGAAAATGTATGATGGTTTAATACAACAAATAAAGCTAAACATGTGTATTATTTTTACTGGATATTTTTCTTTAGAAAATGTATGTTTTAAAAGAGATTGGTTAAAAGCTGGCTACTTGGCATTCCACATAACAGCCAGCTTTTGATGATATGTAGCTGAGCTTACAATTTGTATACAAAATTCCCTCCTGCTGTTAATGTTTCATTCTGTTAACATATGGGTGTACGAAATAATCATTTATCAATAAAAGAAATTGCTTACAAAAAACAGTTCACATAAGTACCTGTCTTTGTTCGACAAGCCTCTTTCATGAGTCTTGGTGATTTTAAGAGGGTGCTAACTCTAGGGGCCTTCCAGAACTTGTCGTTGTTCGCTGGGTGATAGACACACGGTAGAGCGTTTCGTTTGTAGGCTTTAGTGATATCATCCCGGCAACACCTGTGTCGTAAATTTGATGAATTATTGGTTGCTTCCATATCTATTGGACATGGAAAATGATAAATTCGCCCGTTTATGGCATTAATTGTATTAAGTCACGAGTAAAATTAGAACACTTATATGTTTGTGTAAGAGGGAATTTTATGCAAATAGCTTTGATCGATTTTCACGATCTATCCTTGTTTTATATATTTTCTTAACTTTGATCACGTGTTCATGGGATCTTACCTGTAGTCTCTGTCGGGTTTCCTAGAATGCACAACCGTTTTTGTACGCGTAATTCCACAACATGTTTGAAACTCCGGATGGAAAGGAATGTAACCACAGCAACCGTACCCTTCTGGTAGATCATAACCAAGTTCGCACATGCGCTTTAAGTGTGTCGAGATAATGGTGGTGGTAGATTGAGTTTTGTTCAGTGTCGAATTGGGAACGGTTGTCGATGGTATGGTTGTAATTTTTGACACCACTATACCTGTTAAAGAACTCAGAGGTTTACACAAATGTTTTCTAGTTACAATTATAATTATATAATATAATTGTAATACATAATTATATAATTAATAATTATAACTTTTACGTTTAATTATGTGTTGCGTGTTTCTGTTTGTTTTCCTAACATAATATGACATTTCAAGAACGTGTATTTATATATGAAGCAATGCGACCTACCTCCTTCACATGTCTGCGTCTCGGTGTCGTACCAGGTTAAACTTTCGGTCTGCCGATTGAGACACAATAGTGACGCCGCGTGGCAGCCGCCAGTGAAACCTTTAAATAATTGCACATGTTTAAGATAGGTGAAACTCCAAATAAAAATATCCACATATATCTTGGTTTTTCAAACGTATCACTGCTTTTTAGTAAAGATGTATACTATTCTGTCCAATGTGCTTCATTATATTTTTCTAGTGTACACATATCAAACACATACAAATTATATATAACAAGAACCTGACATGACACCACAGCCGATTAAAGTGTACACTCTCCAAAAGATATTGCAAACTCGTACGACACAATTTGTCTTAAATACAATTGTGAAAAAGCTCGATATTTGATTTACTCAACGGGTTCGTCTCTATTACATACGCGTATCCTATTCAGTTATATAATACGGTAGTATTATATAGTGGACAATGGATTGGCTTATAAAGAAAGATACCGTGCCATTAACATAATACAATAGTATGTTCCGATATGATGACATTCCAAACAAATAACGGCATAAATATTTACCGAAGAAGATTATAACTGTCAACAGCATCGTGTTTGTTGTTCCACAAACCTATTGCAGATATTGGAAATGACTTTTAATTTATACGCCAAAATTTGGTTTTACCATTTATTTATATATTGGAAAACCAGCACACCTACGCGCTGCTGAGTCAAAACAGAATATTTGGAATTCTCTTATTATTGTCTCAGTTTAAGACAATTGAGTATGCACTATATATTAATAAAAAACACATTTTTTTTGTTATCAGTATTGCATATTAACATATGTTGTACATAGGAATATTTGCTGACATTTTATTTTATTATAATTATTTCTTTGATCTGATTTATAATGTTCTTATTTGTTCAAAAAGTATCCAGTAAGTTGGTTTTTTTCTTGTATGTTGGTATTTTCCTGGATTTTTTGTGTGTAAAAAATCTTGTTTTAAATAAATAAAAAAATGGAACAAAAAAAGCAACGACTGTAAATGGTATTGAATTTAGTAGACAAGTTAATAGAAGCATTGCAATATTTAGTATGTTTGCGCGTATAAAGTGTATACGTTTCATTTTAGTGCGTACTCGTTTTCTGATTCGCACATAATAATCAAAACATAACAAATTGTTTCTTTTCGTCCAGAAATATAAAATATGCGTGTATAAATATTCTGGGGAGTCCTGTTATTTATATAAAAAACACGAACATTTATCGATGTCGTAGTCAACAAACTTGTATTTTAAACTCCTGGTGCTTATTATTTTACATAAGTATTATTTTCTCATAAGTTTTCTTAAACCATTAAATTTCAAACTTGTTATTTATTACAATTGAGTAACGAGGAAGATTAAGATGTTTATGAGTAAACACCCGTGATTAATGGGGAAACCAAGAATAAGTCAGGACTTTAAAGGGTCATAATAAAAGTAAGCCACGGAACATTTAACATGTAAATATCCTGTTTAGCTCATAATCAAAGGAATTCAACGTAAATGAATCACTACAACAGGGCCAACAGACCATAGGTCTTAGATACATATTAATCATATCGTTGTACACACAGATAGTAGATCTTTACATAATTTATAGATACGATATACGATAAGATTTTTGATCGAATACCAATACATTATTTCGAGATTGTGATAACACATTTCCTTGTTGACGCGCGGTTAAAAGAAATCGATAGACTCATCATAAAGCTACGCCAAAATTGTGTGTGGGTGAATATCTCTATACTCGTGTATATGCTCTGACGAATATGGTTGTATTTTGTTCAACAATAAAGTTATTTTATAGCTGAGTCAAATGTTCAATAATAAGCATTATTTGATAATTGGAATTTCAAAAACTAATCATTCGATGGAAATCAGTAAGAGAAGTTAAATGGTTACGACATGGCATGAGGAGTGAAGACAGATGACAGCAAAACATGATTGATGCTGTTAGTGATGTCATTATCAAGGATGTACAGGGATGCAAACTTGCCGCTTATATGTGCTGGAATGGCTGTAGTATCTTTTGATCATCCAGTCCAAGTCAAATCTGTTGAGTGGGTTCTTGGTGATGCCCTTGTTCTTGAACTTCAACTTGATGGTGGTGAACACTTAGTAATGGTCACTGCGCATTTTTTCTAAACGTTTAAACGAAATGAAATAAACGAAACGTTACCGTTTAAACGGTATCCCAATGTCAGTTTTAAAAGCACCAGTACCATCGCATGTCCAAACTAAAAATAGTAATTATTTCCGGAAGTTATATTCAGTGCATAGCCCATTCGCGCAATGACGCAATATTCAAACCATAACATATTGTAAACCAAACCATCCGTATGTGTATTCTTCATTATATAAAAACAATTTAGAGAACGTCGAAAATAATGTAAAATCGAAGAAAAATGCTGTATCCGAAAACGACACTCCGAAAAAATGTACGTCTTTTGCACATGAAATACAATGTGCATATCGTTTGACTGCAGAAAATGAAAAAAAAAACAGTTAACTAGCAAACACGTAATCAATATATAATTTGGTTAAAATATCGCTTTTCAACATGCTACCGCAGTGCTTTACTTTGCTAACCAATCACTTAAAATATTTCAAGATGGCGGCATATGCACTGTTTCGTTGCCAAGTTGTTGGATTTTCGGAAAGTAGCGAAGATTTTCCGTTAGTTTCGGTTCATATCCGTGCCATCCGCTAACCAATCCGCCATAAGTTACTGCCGAATACGGTAGTGCCCGGATTTACCGCAAGTACCCGGATTTCGCAGTTTGTCATCGATATACTTCGTACGGCTAGTCGGCTACGTTATTTGCACCCCCAATATTTATTATATTGATATTGCTGTCGTTTAAACGTTTATTGCTTTTGTAAACGTTTTTGAGCAAAACACGAAACGCGACCGTTTAAACGTTTAAACGTTTAAACGTGATACCCTTAACCCTTACTGCGCATGTCTGCGCCAGGAAATGTTCTAATGTTCGCCTTGTTGATCCTGGACTTGAACAATTGCGGTGAAAGTATGAAATCAATCTGGTTATGTAATTGCCCGTTTGGAGCATGCAAGGTCGCGGTTCTGGACGGTTTGTGTGGGTTCAGAGTGTTGGTCAGGGTGCGTTTGTTGGCTTCTGGCGAACTCGAGAAGTCTTAAACCTCTGTCGTTGGTCTCTCCTAAGCCAAATCTACCTACTGTACCTGACCAGTCTTGGTATGCGTCTGGTCCAACCTTGGCGTTCCAGTCGCATTGGACAATGAGGATGTCTTTCTTGGGGATCTTGACTATGATGCGCTCTAATTCCTCATAGAACTGTTCAATCTCCTCGTCTTTGTAGTCAGCTGTTGGTGCGTAGACCTTGATGATGTCCCATCGGTAGCCCTGCAGCTCGTGCGTCAGTTCGTGGACCTTGCCGCACGCATTCAGTGTTTCTACGCTCCATGTTCTTATGGTTGTTCCCTTTGTCGCCAACTTGATCGATGGATAAACTCCATTTGCCGCATCAACACTGGAGACTGGAAGTTGACTGCGCGGTCGTTGTTATTTAGTGCCACGACCGATTCGGCTTTGTATTTTGTGTGTTTTTTTTTGTATGCATTGTAACGTTAAAACGTGTATGTTTGACTTCATTCGCGAAACAATAGTTAAGTCTGATGTCGTTCGGCGACAACTCGAGACGGAGTTAGCATTTTTGGCGAATTCCCATCATTTAAACATGCGCATTATTTTTTCGGATATACAATATCGTTACGATTGTTTAACTTAATGTACGCACATACTTATTTTAATTGTTGATTTTAAATCAAGCACAGTCGGAGCGTCGCAGACAATGATAGTCGTTGATTTTGCTGACATCTATGCTAACAATTTTGATCAAAAGGTAAGTGAGCTCGTTATCGATAATGGTGCGTGGCGGCTTTTGCTTCCGCTCATATGGCCTTGTCTATGTGTAAAGAGAAACCAAACACAAATTTATCCGTCTTATTTGTTTAAATAAGGTTTGCTGACAGCATAAAAACGTAGGCATAATGAAATTCGCAATGATATAAAAATAATTTAGTGTAGCCTAACAATGTCGTTAAACGTTTCTTCTAGATCGTAAAGACGCTTATTATTTGCTCTGCTTTTAAAGACGGTGTGACTAAACAGCGGTACGGCTCTTTTCCGCGGAAAGTGATAGCCTCGTGCATATCTTTAAGGGCAGTGCATGTGTATCCACTGCTTTAAACGTCCAATAGTTTAACCAACTCAATGATCCCCGCTTTAATCAGTTTTATGTTGAATGTTTTATGTGATGTGCTGGATCGCATATGCCACATAGGTCACCTTTCTGATAATATTATAAATGAATAGAGGATAGTGACAAGAATGTATCTCCTGTTCGCTTTTCTTATATTTCATTACTCCTTCAATGAGTGCGTACATTTTCTGAAGTATAATGGTAAACAGCCTT
This sequence comes from Dreissena rostriformis, assembly GCA_007657795.1. Classification (NCBI taxonomy): domain Eukaryota; kingdom Metazoa; phylum Mollusca; class Bivalvia; order Myida; family Dreissenidae; genus Dreissena; species Dreissena rostriformis. The sequence goes on from VMBQ01002163.1 coordinate 73,601, forward strand.
GTCATGAATAGTCGATAAAAATGTTTAAAACGAGATATTTATATCAAATTCGATCGATCGATTTCCCCAATGTTTTACTGTTTTCGTCATATTTAATAAACGTATCTAGGATATTTTTAAAGTAAATTATGACACATGTTTCGTTGACTTATGTAGGCCTAACTTTATACTTTACATATATAGACTAGCTTAATTTGCCCTTTCCATTGAAGCTTTCGGTCCAAAGACCTTTTAAATCCATCAGTATGTCTTTGTTGATAAAATGGAAGAATCTTATTTTGAAGAATTTTTTATTGCGTTATTTAATACAACAATGCAGAGACGTAGATATACTATAAAAAAAATTATTTGCCTAATCAAGGTCCTTTCCGTTCTCAGCGAGGCCCTTTCCGTTCACTGAAAGCCCTTTTGGCTCCATTTTCTGCGGAAAGAGGCTCTTTTCGCTATTTAGGCATACCGTTTATTAGGTCAGCAAGCGCCTGATAACGCAGAACGTTTCGGAAAAATATTGAAAACACAAATGGCTAGGCGTGTTATGACTGACGATTTGAAGACGGTAGAGTTTGAAACAAGTGAAGATGTCGATGTTACACCAACGTTTGATAGCATGGGACTTCGGGAGGAATTGTTGCGGGGAGTTTACGCATACGGTAAGTATTCTTATTTCTGTATCGTAATGTATTTTCGCGAAATTAGCCTTGATGTTAAGAATGATTATCAGTAAGTAGTCATTCACCAAAAAGAAGACAGCCTACGGGGCCTTTCCGAGGATTTTTGGCAGGCTTTCATGATCCTGGAAGAGGTCAGCCGGTCAGCCTTGCTATCCTACTTAAATAGCATATGGTTCCCTCATAACGAGCGTTAGCTAAAGAAACTTCAGCGAACGGTTTATATAGTATTCACTGTATTGACAGACCTGTACGCTGAAGCGAACCCCATATCGAAAGTCAACCAGAGTTGTAACATATTTATGTCACGCTATAAATCAAAGACAGTTCATTTTCTTGGATACATTTCTACATATATTGGTGAAAAAAATATAAATTACTGCATCGGGGCATACTTTAAGGTTCAAATGCATCTTACAATAGATGAAAATAACTCTCATCAGTCTGAAACTAACAATTTTGACGCCATTGTCACTTTGTCACGTGACCAGTTTTCATTTGGATACTTAACTGATCGACATTGACATTTTTTGCTGAAATTGTAAACATTACTTTCGTTTTTCGAAATCTATTATTTGTGATTAACAACTTACTTCCGGTGGATTAAAAGACTTATATCAAAGTGAATCAGGTAATTTTTACTTTGAGTTTGTATTTACACTACAATTTGTTTACAAAACAAGCAAGAATAATTAAAAATACCGGGAAATGTCATTCTGAATGGAAAACACTTGAGCACATGGTATTTTACCATACATGCCATAAATTTTCAGACCGATTCCGGGACATTGTGCTCAATTTTCTGGGACTTTTGCCGATTTTCCGGGACATGTATACATACGATGCTGTCCGGTAATCTTGCGCAGTTAAGGGTCAAATGGTTTAAACACATGTTCTTTTATAAACTGACAACATAATATGTAAATGTATTATGAAAATAAGAAGTTTGTGTGCTTATTAACACAAAAATATCTGATTAATTCAGTGAAGAACTGTCCGATTTGATTTCAAAACAAACATGACTCACCTCATTTTCAAACTATCACAGTGTCCGGTAATCTTGCGCACTTGGTGTAATAAAATCATGCTTCCATAGTTTACAGAAAATATCAAAACTAGGTCATTGCGCATGCAGAGATCATACCAAATGTGGTTTGACAGAATAGCGGGAAATGATGACAATGTCGTCTGATGCGATATATTGTCAATGGCCAAAAAATACCATAACTGATCGGATTTTGTGCAATGAAATGCTAAATAACACGTTGGATTTATGAATTCTTAATTTAAAGTATGAAAACGCTAAAGACTGCAGGGATTTTTTTATTCATTTCGAATTTATCGTAAGTAGGCCAGTGAAACTGCGGAGTGCGCAAGATTACCGGACGCGCAAGATTACCGGATTT
>VMBQ01002163.1:77301-123105 GCA_007657795.1 Dreissena rostriformis
CGATTGGCTGCTTATTACTTTAGTCATCCAATTAATAAGCGCGTTACGGTCTACTTTCGGAAAAAGCGTCAAAATGGCTGAACAAGTTGTGGCCGACAAATTGAAATTATCAGATGCGCCTTAGAAGCTAAAATAAAAAAAAGTGGCAGTATTTTGGGTTTCTGGATGGTAGCCCTCCCGATAAAGCAAAGTGTAAACTGTGCTTCACGGATGCAAACATAACGTTGATTTAGCAAGACTAAGAGGTAGCACAAGTGCAACTACTCAAGTCGCCAGCCAGAAAAGTAGTTCTGTTTCTGTTGGGAATTTGTTAAGTTTATTAGAGAATGTGCTTTGTCCTACAGGTAACAGGTGATGCTGTCACGGCACAATGGTAGACATGCTTGTAGCGGTTTTGGATATAAGTATAATAGTGATAGTACTATCACTCCACTGATTCCAGATGTTCTTATGATTATTTATTTAATTTTATATTATTGTGTATTCAACACAATCTTCTAGTCAGAAGTTTTTTATATTAAAATTGAGTCCTAATTTGCTATTCTTTTTTATGTGTTTTATTGAAATATTGACATAGTTTGAAAGACAATTTGCAGTTTCTTGCAAAATATTTCTTACAAATGTTAATTTAACACACTTTCAACAGTTTTTAAAACACTGTTGAACCAACCAAACTATATCAAACAAACACACAATTTGACAAATGCCCAAGATATCTAGGTATGCAACACTTTTGAACAGAAATGTTTAATTTGAGGCAGAAGAGTAAATATATGATAAAACTAGGTTTGAAGATGAATCGAATCGAAAAAATCGGTATCGGAGTGTCTGAAATCGAAATCGAATCGAGCTGTTGGTGAATCGTTGCAGCTCTAATGCACATTAGTTTAATGGATGTTAATAACCCTTTTCCCAATGTATGACTTGATGTTATTAACAAAGATTCCTTTTCTGTTTTTGTTTCTTTTCTTTTTTGCCAATATATGACTGAATGTTATTTAATGTATGTTAGTTACCCATTTTCTCAATGAATGACTATGCAATTTGCTAATGTTCTTTTCCTGTATTCATTCGTTTCTTTTCAGAGCTCAGTCGGGTACCGGCAAAACGGCCACATTTTCCATTTCTGTGCTGCAGTGCCTGGACACACAGGTCCGTGAGACACAGGCACTCATCCTGTCACCGACCAGAGAGTTGGCACAACAGATCCAGAAGGTGAGAACACTCATATGAGCCTCCTTGAGGGATAACTGAATATGTTTGTTAAGGCCAGATTAGCCCTGTGCCGACTGCACAGACTTATCAGGAACAGCACTTTCTGTGCTGAATGCACAGGCTAATCTGGGGCGACACTTTACACACATGCTTTAAGTCTAGTTTTCCTAGAACAGGTCAGTAGATTTTTTATAAACCATTTGTCAACATACCACTGGCCCTAAATTTGTTATGTTGAGTAGGAAAACAGGGCTTTAGAGTCAGAATACTATAATGAAGTTATTGACTGGAACTTTGTTTCTGAATGTATTTTGTTGTATTAATGCTCTACACATGTTAATTTAATGTTCTTGTTCTTAGCTACATTCAGCTATTTCTACAATGCCATACAGAAATTATTTTCATTTCAATTGTTTGACTTTGTTTTATCATGCAAAAAATGTAGCAAAGTCAAATACAATTTCCGTTTGCGAAATTATGTTTTAGCTAATTTGGCATGGCAGGGTTGGCCTAGTGAATGGCAATTGACCCATTTTCCTTGCACTTCAGGTCATTCTGGCGTTGGGTGACTACATGAATGTCCAGTGTCACTCATGTATCGGAGGCACAAACATCGGTGAAGATATTCGCAAACTCGACTACGGTCAGCATGTTGTCTCCGGGACTCCCGGTCGTGTGTTTGGTACGTTAAAAGGGTGAATGTGTCTTAAAGCAATCATACCGTTTGATCCACTGATGAAACAAACTTTGCTGCACAAATGAAACCAAACCTGGGCTCGTTTTCACCAGTAACCGTGTGATATAAAGATGAACAAGGACTCCTATATGTATGAATCATAAAATGAATGATTTGTTTTTATTGATAAAAGTATTCTTGACATAGCACTTTCCAGTTTTTATAAACCTCAAGTAAATGAATGTAGATTAATTAATTCTCTACTTCACTTTTGCGTATCATGGGTTGTAAAATTCCGGATTAATCCGGAAATCCGGATTTGGAGGCTCCCGGACCAGTTTTGAGATCGTCGTAAATCCAAGGAGTTTTTTTCAGGGTGGTGAGGGGGTTAGGATGCAAATAACGTTGCCGTACGAAGTATATTGGTGACGAACTGCGAAATCCGGTTGTGCCGTAAATCCGGGCACTACCCAATTTGGCAGTTATTTATTTATTTCTGATTGGTTAACGGATGGCATGGGCATTTACGATAACTGACAAAAAATCTTTGCTACATGTACTTTCCGAAAATCTTACAACTCACTGAAATGTCCGCCATCTTGAAATATTTTAAGTGGGTAATTAGCAAAGTAAAGCACTGCAATAGCATATTGTAAAGCAATATGTGTAATATGTTAACCAAATTATATATTCATTACGCATTTGCTAGGTAACTGGTTTTCATTTTCTACAGCCAAATGATATGCACATTTTATTTCATGTGCAAAACACATACATTTATTCGGACAGTCGTTTTTCGGATACAATATTTTTCGTTGATTTTAAATTATTTTTGACGTTCTTTAAATGGTTTTTATAGAATAACATTTTCACATGCGGTAATACAGAATTATAATATTTTGCACTGTATTCAACAGAAATTGCAACTAGAAAGACTATAAAAAGTACAATAAGTTAGGACTCGGACATGTTGAACATGGAAAAAAGGCTTTTAATGATGTGTCCAAAGCAAGGTCAAGTTTTTGTCTCTAAGTCAATACGTTTACTTTAGCAATAACCCAAAATTTGACATAGCAAGGATACACTTTTTAGGTCCTCAAAAGCTTAAAATCATTTTGCTTCGGGGGGCTTCGCCCCCCTGGACCCCCAACTAGGAATTCCACCCCTAGCCCCTGCCAGGGCTTGCAGCCCCTGGACCCCGCCAAATTTTCAGGATTGGTACTTCAGGTCCATTACAACCCCTGTGCGTATGTATTTTGATGTATCTTCAATTTTGATGTAGGAATTTTTTCATTTAAGTCAGCAAATTGCTATTCTAGGCAAAGCATCAGATACACGTACCGGTATATACAGAAATAATTCCCTTTCATTGAAAGGGTACATTTTTCTAGTTGGCTTTTCAAGAATGTTGTTAAACCATTCAAACATGTTGTGTTGGATCATCCACAGATATGATCAAAAGAAGAAATTTGAGAACCAGAGCAATAAAGATGCTGATCTTGGACGAGGCTGATGAAATGCTCAATAAAGGTAACGTCACACTATACCAAATCTTGTGTACTACAATTATGATACTTGGAATATGTTACTAAATTGTATAAAATTCAGACTATGTAAGTTCTGGCAGTTAGATCATAATTTGACTAAAGAAAATGTGTATGTGTGTTATTCATGTTGGCACAATGTGACACAATTGTAATATTTGTTGTCTCATGAAGCTTTCAAAGGAATCTAATTTTTAAGATCGTAGAATAAATGTGACTTCGGCTTTGGTCCTATATACCAGTATGTCTGAGGGTAGGCTGGTAGAATACAAAAAGGCCAGAAAGCCTTCATTTGTTTTCAATAGAGCCATGCTCTGGGAAAATGAGGCTTAATGCAGGTGCGTTAAGTGTCATCCCAGATAAGCCTGTGCAGTCTGCTAAGGCTTATGAGAGACAACACTTTCTGCCTAGACTGATTTTCAATTAGAAGAGACTAACATTAAACGAAAAATGCCATAAACGCAGAAAGTGTCAGACTGCACAGGCTTATATGGGACAACACTTTACGCACATGAATTAAGCCCAGTTATTCTGGAACGTGGCTCAATATTTAATAAATAACACACCCTTTGTCTCCCCGTCTCAGGGTTCAAGGAGCAGATCTACGACGTGTACAGATACCTGCCCCCGGCCACCCAGGTGATCCTGATCTCGGCCACACTGCCCCACGAGATCCTCGAGATGACCAGCAAGTTCATGACCGACCCCATACGCATCCTCGTCAAACGGTGAGGGAGCTATGTCATACATTGCCAACATAATTTTCAGGTGTCGGGGGTCGTATTCCAGAAGCATCTTAAGTTAAATTTTATTCTTATCCTTAAATTGGGCAATTTTCTTAAGTGTTTTATTTCCTGTTGCAATAGTTTGGCATCAAGAATTACATCAAGATAACATCATTATGTCAATGTTATTTTAGGAATACCAAAAGAAACATGTGATTCCTTACATTTGTATCTAGTAAATAAATACAAAACATTGTAATTTTGAACTTAAGTGAAATTATTTAAGAAATGACTTAAGATGTTTCTGGAATACCACCGCAGGTGTATACCGTCCCGTCAAACAAACTGGGGTATATTGCTTTGTGTCTGATGGTCATTTGGTTGGTTGGGTGGTCGGTCTGTCGATAGTGTTGTTTCTTCACAATATCTTTAAAACAAAATGTGACCTTAGATCATGCAAATTGATAAAATTGAAATTTGTGGAGAGAGTAAGACCTCTTTAACCACAAGGCCATGTGGTTAAATATTTAGTATCTAACATTGTATTGTTGTCCTGTTCGCAATTTGTTTGAATCATGCCCCTATCTTCAAAATTGGTGGTACCCCAAGGTCACATGAATGATTAATTAAAACTTGTGTATAAAATAGCTTTTAAAATTAATTATTATCGGAAACAACATTTTTACTCTTCGGTATATTTTATTGTTTAGTGGTCCTTTACAAAGAATTTTTAAATACCCTGTGGTCAAAACTGGCCATGCCCCAGAAGTAACTTCTTTGTATCAACTTTATACATATTACGGAATTCGGGGTTTGGGAGTATTCTTCCTAACTATTTTGACAAGCTCTAGTTATTGCTGGATAATTTGTAATTGTTTTGGATTGAACGTGTCGGAGAGGTACATGTTTTACAAACATTTCTTATTTTATATGAGTGACCTGATATGTTAGCAAACAATACACTTGGCCTTTCTCGTGTGGCATTGTGCCCTGGTTGGATGTTTTATCTCTCTAGTGATGAGTTGACGCTGGAAGGCATCAAGCAGTTTTTCGTTGCTGTCGAGAGGGAGGAGTGGAAGTTTGACACGCTGTGTGACCTCTACGACACCCTCACCATCACCCAGGCTGTCATCTTCTGTAACACCAAGAGGAAGGTAGGCGCAACAACTCTCGTACTAGATTAGGCCATGTATTATGCACACATTGTCTCCCTTGTTTTTGAGGGGAAAAAATGGGCACATTTTATACATGGTTACTATGATTTTGGGCTGTTTTCTTTTTCTGAGCAATGACCATTTTCTATTTAAATTTCAAGCAAAAGATGAGTCCCTTACACACATGTACTAAGAAATAACGTGAAAATTTGGATTACGGGTATTAGAATTGACGGTGACTGAAATTATGTGTGATGTGGGAGGTGAATATTATGATAAAAGTCCTTTTAGTGGTAGCATTTTGGTGGAATCTGACTATTTATCTTCAACATAAAAATAGTCAACCTCATACCTTGTGCAAGTGGCAATAGTTCTTTTCCCCAGAGCCAAAAGTGATAAGGCAACATGCTATTAAGTATTGAAATGCATGAGGATTAAGATCATATGTTTACTAGAAATAGTGTACCTTAAAATAAAAGGTAGTAAGTGACAAAGGACAAACTTAATAGTCAATTATTGTTTATTTTATTTTTTACTCTACCTCTTTTTCAAAGATGCATATTAGATACGATTTATAGTGGTATTTATGGCAATTACGAATAGTGACCTTTTTTATATAATGGATGAAAGATGACTATCCTTAAGTATTGCATATGTTTCATATTACTGGTACAAGTTTTCCAATCAGGTATTTCAATAACTCTGTTATAACAGGAAAAAAACTGTGTGGGTGTTCATACTTATACCTTATGAAAGTGAAAACTGTTACATTTGTAATCATGGACTAATATTTCTTTTCCAAATTTAGGTTATCTACCGTGGAAATAGGTTTACACACTATTTATTTAGTTAATCGAAAGTACATATAAGCAAAACAATATAAACATACATATTATTTTCGAACAACAATATACTAGGCGGGTAGAAATTGCAGTATTGCTTAACATAAATGCTGTAGAATACAATTTGACAGAATAGAGAAAAAAGCTTGAGGCTTATGCTATGTCTCTCTTCTGTGAAATTCTGTGTAAAAAATGATTTTCATATACTGGCTGCTGGGTGCATACTGCATGTGACCGTTTAACACATATGTATTAATGACTGATGTTTGTTGCGAGGGGGGGGGGATCAAGACTGCTTGCTTATGCCTGGTGATGGCTTAAATGAGCATTAAGTAAAATTTCAACTTCACCAAACAAATGCACAACACAATACACACACGTACATAACAAACGCACATACATGAAGAAAAAATGTGATCACCACCTTGAAACAGTCGATGCAAAAAGGGGAGGGGGAGGGGTTAACTATCTGGTTTATAGTAGCTCCAAATCTTACACTTGGCCAAGAATTATTCAGAAAACATTTAAGTGTAAATACAAATTTACTTCATAGCATCATTATTAAAATTATATAGCAATAAAAGAGAAAACATTTCAATTTGATTACCATTAAACTACACAATGATTATATACAGACCAGAGAGCCAGGTGACTGCTGATTATGGACTTACCTTTAACATAGTAGGGATTTCAATTGAAGAAGAATTCGCTTTTTGATGCAAGCATTTTGCAATTTTGACACTTTTTATGCCCCCGAAGGTGGGCATAAAGTGGTCGCACTGTCCGTTTGTCTGTCCGTCTTAAATTCCGTCACACTTTGCTTTTAGGTTTTGCGTTAAGGTTTTGAAAAATGTGGAAGTGGAAAAGGGGGCATATGTCATCCTATGTCGACAAGCCTTGTCAGGGGTCGACAAATTTTGTTTCAGCAACTCGCCCTGCAGGGCGAGTAGCTAATATTTTTCACTTGCCCTGCTGAAATATGTACTTGTCCTGCAATTTATTGAAAAAATGCAATAAATCAGTAACCAATATGTTTTATCGTGATTTTTTATCATCATATTTGTAACGCTCTAAAAGATTGATGTGTCAACACTTGATTTTTCACATTTCTTACTTGAAAATGCCGGTGCGCGGATTTTTTTACCATGACACCGGTTGTTAGGACTAATTTTAGAGCAGTGTGAATAATAAACATCCGGTTAATTTGTTATCACCGATTAAAAATGTTGTTTTGTTTAATAAAGATGTGTTAAAACTTAAAATTTTAATCTTTTCGGCCAGAAATGCCACTCGCCCTGCAGGACGAGCGCTGCTGGAATATTCACTCGTCCGGAGCTGATTTCCACTCAAAATTACGAGCGGGCGAGTGGATTTGTCGAACCCTGCCTTGTGTCTTCTCATAATTATCTTCCTTGCATCATTTTGATGCAACTGTTACCATAAAACCAACATAAAATGTATCTTTATTACACAAAATGTTGTTTTTTAGGTGAACTAGATATACTTTAAGTTATACAAATCAATATTTGTAGAGAAATCAACAAATATCCAGAAATTAAACATCTAGATTTCAGTATTTTGACCCCTGCAAAGTTCATTTGACCCCTGATAAGTTCAAGCACAGGGTCATTGGACTCCTGGTTTGGAAAAACTATTGAAATCCCTGTGACGTAGTTCAAATGACAAGGTGCAAATATTGGTGCAAACTTGTGGCATTGGTGTGATTTCCTGTTTCCTTGAAAACTTTAGGTCAATGAACTTCTGACGTTATAGGAGTCTGCAAAACTAACTGTTATTTTCATAGCCTATTGGGCATTGGACTTTCAAAATGTCATAGCCCAAGCCCAATTTTTCATTGCAGAATCAATATTATTATACCCCCATTACCATTGGTAATGGGGGCTATATAGGAGTCACTTTGTCGGTCGGTCTGTCGGTCGGTCTGTCTGTCTGTCCCGAAAGCTTGTCCGGGCCATAACTATGTCATCTATCAAGGGATTTTGAAATCATTTTGCACATTTGTTCACCATCATTAGACGGTGTGTCGCGCGAAAGAATTACATCAATATCTCCAAGGTCAAGGTCACACTTTAAGGTCAAAGGTCAAAAATGGCCATAAATGAGCTTGTCTGGGCCATAACTATGTCGTTCATCAAGGGATTTTGAAATCATTTGGCACATATGTTCACCATCATTGGACAGTGTGTCGCGCGAAAGAATTACGTCAATATCTCCAAGGTCAAGGTCACACTTTGAGGTCAAAGGTCAAAAATGGCCATAAATGAGCTTGTCCGGGCCATAACTATGTCGTTCATCAAGGGATTTTGAAATCATTTGGCACATATGTTCACCATCATTGGACGGTGTGTCGCGCGAAAGAATTACGTCAATATCTCCAAGGTCAAGGTCACACTTTGAGGTCAAAGGTCAAAAATGGCCATAAATGAGCTTGTCCGGGCCATAACTATGTCGTTCATCAAGGGATTTTGAAATCATTTGGCACATATGTTCACCATCATTGGACGGTGTGTCGCGCGAAAGAATTACGTCAATATCTCCAAGGTCAAGGTCACACTTTGAGGTCAAAGGTCAAAAATGGCCATAAATGAGCTTGTCCGGGCCATAACTATGTCGTTCATCAAGGGATTTTGAAATCATTTGGCACATATGTTCACCATCATTGGACGGTGTGTCGCGCGAAAGAATTACGTCAATATCTCCAAGGTCAAGGTCACACTTTGAGGTCAAAGGTCAAAAATGGCCATAAATGAGCTTGTCCGGGCCATAACTATGTCGTTCATTGTCAGATTTTAAAATCATTTGGCACATTTGTTCACCATCATTGGACGGTGTGTCGCGCGAAAGAATTACGTCGATATCTCCAAGGTCAAGGTCACACTTTGAGTTCAAAGGTCAAAAATGGCCATAAATGAGCTTGTCCGGGCCATAACTATGTTGTTCATTGTGAGATTTTAAAATCATTTGGCACATTTGTTCACCATCATTGGACGGTGTGTTGCCCAAAAGAATTACGTCAATATCTGCAACGTCAAGGTCACACTTTTGAGTTCAAAGGTCAAAAATGGCCATAAATGAGCTTGTCTGGGCAATAACTTTGTCATTTATTGTAAGATTTTAAAATTACTCTGTACATTTGTTCACAATCATTGGACGGTGTGTCATGCGAAAGAATTACGTTGATATCTCCAAGGTCATGGTCACACTTGGAGTTCAAAAGTCAAAAATGGCCATAAATGAGCTTGTCCGGGCCATAACTATGTCATTCATTGTGAGATTTTAAAATGATTGTAAATTTATTTTGTTCACAGTCATTGGACGCTGTGTCATGCGAAAGAATTCAAGAGTTCAAAGGTCAAAATGGCCATAAATGATAATGGCATAATAATTCTTAAAAATTGCCATAAATTACATGTAGCTTCTCTTGTTTTGTGAGACAGCATGCAAAATATTCTGTGTCAATGCAGCATGTGGGGGTATACGTCACGTCTGTGACAAAGCTCTAGTTAAAGTACGACAACAATCCTAATATATTTTATTGCAATAACATGGGTATGGTTTAAACAAAAGTGTAGTGTTCACAATTTTCACTTGTTCACGTTTATTTTTCAAAAGTAAATCAAATTATCAATTCATGATATAACCTCACTTTAAATGGTTTCAGTTTGCACATTTTTCAAAGTTGTTCAGTTTGTTGAAGGTGTTTTATAATTTGAAAACAGGGAGCCGGATGTTACATTTTCTCTTTTATCTAATGGAGATCAATACGAATAGAAAATATGTAAGGGAAGTAATTTTTAGCTGATTTACTGTAATAATTAACCTCCGAAATGCGCAAATTGATCATTGTTTGGTTAATTTTCTAAAAGTCAAGTCATCTCTGTTTTTTTTTATTGCACAGGCTAATCTTAGACGACACTTTTTGTATTCATGGAATTGTTCGTTTAAAGAGCTCTCTTCTAAACAAAAATCTAGTTTAGGTAGAAAGTGTCGTTCGTTATTAGCCTGTGTGGACTTCTCAGACTAATCTGGGACGACACTTAACACACATTCATAAAGCACAGTTTTCCCAAAAAGAGGCTCATAAAACAATGTGCTCCCCAGGTGGACTGGCTGACTGAAAAGATGCGTGACGCCAACTTCACCGTGTCGTCCATGCACGGAGAAATGAAGCAGCCTGAGCGAGAAGCCATCATGAAGCAGTTCCGAAGCGGGGCTAGGTACTTAGAATTAGTTGGTAGAGCAGTTCAGACGTACCAAATTTGTTGTGTATGCCAAGAAAAATACCTGCCTTATATGTTGTTTTGCATTAAAATAGGGTTTCCTTCTGCTTTAATAAAACTTTTCACAAGTACTCTTTATTTTTTATTTTCGTTGACAAGAAATAGAGGATATTTGTTCATGTCAGTGTAAGATCATTTGTTATTTCAAGAGTGATCATAGTTAATATATTTTCACGAGTGGCGCAGCCACGAGTGAAAATATTATTTTTCTATGATCACGAGTGAAATAACAAATGATCTTACACTGACCTGAACAAACTTTCTGTTTCTTTTATGCCCCTTTTTCAAGAAAATATAGCTGTTTCCCTTTCGCTGAAAAGTTACCCTTTTTCCAGTGGCGTGCCTCAATACATTGAAATGACGTCATTTTGTTGACGAAATGACGTCATTTTGTTGACGAAATGACGTCATTATCCAGCGAAAATTTGTTATTTTCACCGGTGAAAATAACAATTTGTTTATTTTCACTGCTGTTATTTCACTGCAGAAATGTCATATTTTATCATTAGGTTTAAAAGAAATGTTGTTAATTTCTGAAATGCGGCGTTTTCATGTGATCTTAAATTTGTAGAATTTTGTGATGTCTGATACAATACTTCAGAATTGAACGTTTGTTGGATTTCGCGGTTGAGAGGACACAAGATCCACACAAATAAGTGTCCAACAAATAAGATTGGTTTTACAGTAAGATAAAACTCAATAGTTGTCGTGAATGTGAAAAATGTATGATGTATTCTTAATTCACGTCTTGATTATTCTGAGTTAACCCTTTACCATTTAGAAGCAAAGTGAAAATGGCTATATGCAAACATAAAACCAGAATTGTCTGCGAATAACTGGCAGTCTGTTCGGGTGTTATGCTGTTTGCTGCTCATCAGTATATAAGGGTTGGAAATGAAGTCTGTAAAACTTGAATCTAGTTTGAAAGGTCTTTAAACAACTCAATTTTTCTAAGAGACTACTGATGTGTCTCAGTGGTAAAGGGTTAACCTTCTTTGGAGAATGCCATGACTGGAGCTATGTCTCTCTCTCTCCCTTTTACAGCCGTGTGCTGATCACGACAGATGTGTGGGCTCGAGGCCTGGACGTGCAGCAGGTGTCCCTCGTTATCAACTACGATCTCCCCAACAACAGAGAGTTGTACATCCACAGGTGAGTGTTGGAGAATCTTCACTCATAGTGACCAGATCTGTTGTACATTGGCCACAGACATATAACAATGAAATAAGCATAGTAGAGAAATAAGTGCTGAACAAATTTATAGGCAATGAACACTCCCCCCCCCCGTCTCAAGGGAAGGAGTCAATTTACTGCTTAAAAGACACTTAAATGATTTCTTGACTGCATGCTACAAAAAAAACAGATGTCTGAAAATTTAGAAAAAAAAAAGTGATAATTTAGAGACACTTCCAGGTTTTATGACCATAATGTGATTGTAAAAACGCATGATCGAAGTGTCACCAGATAAGCGCAACATGACAGAATTCTGGTAAAATAGCATTGTAAAATAATCTGTCAGAAAATTTAGAGTTATTAATTATGGATGAAACCCTGTATGTCCGAAAATTTAGAGTCACAAAAAATAATTATTTTGGCTGAAAACAGGGTTGTAAGAAAACACATGTTGCTAGCTGAAGGCCCAAAATAAATCACCACAAAAGATAACTTGGGACACCAGTGTCTGTAATGCATGTAGTTTAGCTTAATGTTTTCTTATATGGCTATATTGAAAGTTCTTCTTTGAAACCCTAATATCCGATTTAAAAATAATGTCACAGAAATGCTCCATGTTTTTAATGTCTTACGTCGGACACTTGTTTACTGCTATGTTTCAAAACTGTAAATATGCACTCATTAAAACCACACCTCAAATCATTATTCATTGTTTTGTGTTTTAAATGCAATTACCGTCACTATGTTTGTAAATATATCACTGAGGAAAGGAACCCTACTCACTTAGCTGACGTTCCAATCCTATAAACTTAGATGTTTGTAACTTATCTTGTGAACACATTCTGCAGTAAATATGTTTAAACCAAAATCACACCAAAGCAATAAGGAAATACTTAAACAATAACAAATGTCAAACAGGGATTGTGAATGTTGTACAGAGGAAAATTGTTCCCTGTTATGTTTCAAAACTGAGAAAAAACAACATGAACCATGCAAATTGTTGATATATATCTAGACATATATGGAGAATTTCTTCAAAATATTCACGCATAATATCCCAATTCAATGAAATAATGAATACCATGTAGCAATATGCTATGCTTTTAAATCACTGTATTATTTTGGGAGAGCACTCAAGTTTTTCTTTGTAATAAGAAGTTTGCTGTTAAAAGTAACAAATGCACACAAAAAAGCACTGTGTGGGAACATAATTCTAAGCTCCAAGAAATGTACCAAGAATACTTATCACCTGGATGATGCCATATTATGTGATAATGAAGTATACAAACATAATACTTCTGTTCTTAATTTCTTTATTAACACAAATTTGTCATTTAACTACACTTTAAAGAAGGCAAAAAGTCACGAAATAGATTACGGGATAGTAAAATATAGTCATCATTTCAAAATACATTTGTAAGATCATGTTAACAGCTGCATAATTTTAACATTATCATTCTTTATCTCTTAACCCTTTGCATGCTGGGAAATTTGTCGTCTGCTAAAATGTTGTCTGCTGAATTTCTAAAATTAGCATTTTCTTAGAATTTTTTTCAAAGAATACTATCAGAATAGCAAACAGTTCGGATCCTGATGAGACGCCACGTTCTGTGGCGTCTCATCTGGATCCAAACTGTTTGCAAATGCCTTCAAAATCCGGTTCCAGCGCTCAAAGGGTTAAATGATGTGTCATCCGGAAATGAGTCTTATGCTGTATTCAGCCAGCGTAACTACAGACCAGCTGCGCAGTCTAGTCAGGAGCTACCGTGCCTGCTAATGAGACCAAGAAACCTTGCCTTTATAGCAGACAGGTTATATCCTTACCAGCCTCTCCGAATGCACAGGCTGGTCTTGAGTTACACTGGCTGCATATGGCATGAGACCCATTTTTGCATAATGTGGGTCATATGTAGCTATTTAACAAATGGTTCTACACTCTCATGTTTTTAGTTCATTTGCACAAGAACTCTATTTCATTGTTTATTGGGAGATTGGCCATGGATATATAATTTGTTAAAGGAGCCTCTTTCTGGGAAAACCGGGCTTAATGCTTTTGCTTAAAGTGTTGTCCCAGATTAGCCTTTGCAGTGTGCACAGGTTAATCAGGGACAATACGTTCCGCCTAGACTGAATTTTCTGGAAGAGACCTCCTTTAAACCAAAAATTCTATTAAAGCAGAAAGTGTTGTTCCTGATTAGCCTGTGCAGACTGCACAGGCTAATCTGGGACGACACTTTATTCACATGCATTAAGCTCAGATTTCCCAGAACACGGCTCAAAGAATAACAATGTCTGTTGGGGTTTCAGGATTGGTCGGTCAGGTAGGTTCGGTAGAAAAGGTGTGGCCATTAACTTTGTCAAGAACGACGACATTCGAATCCTGAGAGATATTGAGCAGTACTACTCAACACAGATTGATGAAATGCCCATGAATGGTAGGCACCTTTTCTTCTTTTGTTCAGCCATCAATATCAAGATTGTCTAACCCCCACAATGTGGGAGGCATAAAAGATGGTACTTGTTAAATCGTATGCAAGTATGTCCCAAGCATGTGTTTTCAATTCTTCTTTAATTTAGTGACTGAGTGGATCTTGCTCAAACTTTAAAAGATAAATGGCATTCATGACCTCAAAATAATGAATTTGATCTGTGACGAGTTTTTGGTAAAATTATGGTCCTTTGTCTGTTTTTTCCACTATCATGTTTATATTTATATTATTCCAAAATTGTGTGTGTAATCTGTTTGGTGGATCTTGCTCAAACTTTCACAGTTTGATAACCTTTATATGTAGATGATCTTAAAGAAAGGATTTTTTACCGCGAAGAGTTTTGTCAGAATTATGGCCATTTGTCTGTTTTTCATCTTTTGGATATATAGATCTTTTTTCTTTCAGTGGCGGATCTTATCTAATGATTCTTGGTGTCCAGATAAGAGAGGATTATGCTGTAATTATTTTAAAAAATGACAGTGTCCGTGTAAAAAGTGTGGAATATTCTTGGAAAAAAGGGGAACAATCAGACACTGTATGTGAGGTGATGTGTTGTGGGGATTACATGTTATATAAGGAGTTGAAACATTATTATCATATTGCAGTCACTGACATGTAAGTTTATGGCTTTGCACAGAATAATGTTTGTAGACACCTACCGAATGAGGTCTTGACAATTTCTATTGTATTGCAGCACTTATAGAGAGGAATTTGTTTCATAATTTGTCTGGGTATTTAGTAGGGTTTTGTGGTTAATTTTCACTAATTTTAAATAAAAAATCTTAACATTTACAAAAGATGTGTAAGCATTAATTGAAAATATTTTTTTTTTTTTATTGAGAGATCCATTTACACTGTTTGCTATTGTTTTTCACTAGAAACTCTTGACACGTAAACACGCAATATGCTTTGGCAAAATAGGTAATGTTGATTATAAATAATAAGTTTCAGAACTTAAGCTTGTTTGTTCCATCATTTCTTTTGTATGATATATTTTTAATTCAGAAAAATATTTTTCCTCATACAAACATCTTCTTCTGTACTAGTTTTATGTACATTTTGTAAATTCATTCTCACTTTTTGTCATATGACATGATATCTGATGTAATGTAGCCTTTAAAAATAAAGACAGTTTGTCACTAATTGACCTTTTCTTTGGCTTGTATCTTATTAAATTATTAGTGTTTAAATACAGATAAAAACAATTCAAATGATGTTTTAAATTTTAGCTGAACTACAAATGTATATCCCTTATTATTTATTCTACTAACCCATTTGATAATTTTTAGCATACCTGAGCACAACGTTCTCATGGTGAGCTTTTGTGACGGTCTTTTGTCTGTAGATCGTTGTGCATTTTCAATGTTTGACTTGTGGACACTCTGGAGGCTGCATTTATTGCCCACTCTTCAGGAAACTTGGTCAGAATATTTCCCAAACGATATTTCAGCTGACTTCAAAACTGGGTTACGTGTGGTCAAAAACAAGGTCACTAGGTCTAATTAAAGAAAAAACTTGCAAACACCCTAGAGGCCACGTTTATTGCCCAATCTTCTTGAAACTTAGTCAGAACATGTGTTTCAATAATGTCTCACATGAGAACAAATCTGGGTCATGTGTCATAAAAAACTAGAAGTCATGTTTGTTTGTGCAAACTTCATGAAACTTGCTCTAAACGTTGGTTGAAATGATATCTCAGACAAGTGTGATAGGGTTCCTGTCCATTGAAAAACATGGTTGCCATGAGGTGGGGCAGTTTTCGTTATGTGGCTAAAGTAAAACCATTTGAACACTCAAGAAGTCACATTTGTTAACCCCATACTGAATCTTGCTCAGAAAATTTAAAATTGTGTATGTCTCGGCTTAATTCGATAATGTCCGTTGTTAAATAACATGGCAGCCAGGTGTTTGTTCAGTTTTTTTATAAGACTATTGTAATTCCTTGTGAACACCACTACCTGCTCAGAACAGTAAAGTTCTTTGGGTCTCAGGTGAGCGCCTTGGAGCCTTTTGCCGTCTTGTTTTAAGGAAAAGGTGCAACAAGTTATGTCTTTTAAAGATATTTTTATCATTTAATATTTCAGGTAGAGGTTTTTAGTGCACAATTTGTAATACATAGACATTGTATTCATTTCAATCTTGGTAGCAGTACATGTCTGGAAATAACTGACTGTTTTAGACTGTACTATAATAATCACCATTCCTGAAATTCTGTCCAATCTTGTCTGGACTTAAACTCAGTAATTATCTAACAGCAATAACAACTTGCCACACATGATCTCTGTGTTGATACAGGGCCCGACAGGGCCTGCTCTGCTATTCGCCAAATTAGCAAATGGCTACACATTAAAAAAAAATGGTTCATGAATTTTCCATTTGGCTATGTCTTTTCTTCATAAAACCCCAGAAAACTGATAAAATGTGAAGAATGTATGTGTTCTACCGTAAATAAGGCTAAAAAAAATGAGCTAGGGGGGGGGCCTTACAAGCAATACCTGTGTCACAAGCTCAAAGGTAAGGGTCACATTTATAGATGATGCATTAAATTTGGTCGTGATATGGCCTGTACCAACTTTAACTGTCAAAGAATCAAGTTGAACACAAATTATCATCATTTGGAGACGATGTGTAGCGCCAACACTTCCCTTGCTAAAGGTTAAATGTAGTCATAGCACGGCTGTATGTGTCGTGAGGTCATCAGTGGGACCCATATAATTTGTGGCGTGTTCTGACAAAACTGGGCATAATGCTTGTGGGTAAAGTGTCATCCCAGATTAGCCTGTGCAGTCCGCACAGGCTAATCCGGGACGACACTTTCCGCCTAAACTGGATTTTCGCTAAGAAGAGACATCAAATTCCATAAAAGCGGAAATTGTCGTCCCTAATTAGCCTGTGGGACACGACACGAATCTCGTCAAAACGAAAAAAAAAAACAACAAATTATTTGTCTCACGTTTGTACAACCTTAACCATAGGAATTTAGAATAAACCTTACTAAAATGACAATGAACTTAACGGGCCTTTTTTCTTTAAACAAATATCTTTGAACTTTAAACGGAGAATATTAATGAATTTGAATCTATAAATGGAACTTTCTTTTGGTGCACTAAGTTCACGCTGACAAAATCAGTTCGCTAAACACAGCCGACCCAGCTGGTGATCTTGTGTGCGTTGCGTTTTGAAGGTTAAAACCACGTAACATTGGACTACTTTCCGAACCAATTGAGCTATGATAGAAGCCGTTGAATATGAGCTTGAGGCAATAGCAGAAAAAAAAAACACACACGCACTAGTAATGAGCGGATAGGGACACATTTCAAAGTCGCTGGAACCGTTGCGCCTGTTTGATGTCGAGCAAAAGCCGTTAAATAATAAATTTGTTTTCCATTTTAAGTTCAAACTAAGTAGGTGGCGCGAACCACTTGTAGCATTCCACTATCGATATGACAAGTTTCTTTGCAGAGGTGTTTTCAGTTTTTGTTTACACATGTTTACGTGTTTCTCAGTGGGTGGGAAAATCGAAGTTAAAGGTTCACCAGGCATTTAGAACAATGCCGTTTATTGCTGAACTAATACATGTTAAATAATTGAGCATCGCTCTGTGAAAAGGGGGTTTAATGCAAGTGTCGTCACAGATTAGCATGTGCAGACGACACTTTCCGCTTCTATGGTATTTTTTGTCTAAAGGAAGACTCTGGAAGGCATACCATGCACAGGCTAATCACTAAATCTGGTACGACACTTTACGGACATGTAGTAAGCCCCCTTTTCACAGAGTGAGGCTCATATTGAATAATTAGAAACGTGTACTATCGTTATCTATAATACGCAAAGACCATTTCATTGGAATGGGCAATGCCTTTTCAAATCGTCACGATCTAATTTGTGTCGCGTTCTGAGAAAACTGGACAAAATGCATGTGCGTAAAGTGTCGTCCCAGATTAGCCTATGCAGTCCGCACAGGCTAATCAGGGACGACACTTTCCGCTTAAATTAGATTTTTGCTAAGAAGAGACTTCATTTAAACGAAAATGTCATAAAAGCGGAAATTGTCGTCCCTGATTAGCCTGTGCGGACTGCACGGGCTAATCTGGGATGACAATTTACGCACAAGCATTTTGCCCAGTTTCCAATCGTCACGATCTAATTAACAAAATCAATGCTCGAGATGTTATTGAATCATCGTACGACAGTCAGTAATCAAACTGAAATGAATTCGGTCCATAAATAGTAATATTCTCGGTAAAACATAATTAAAAGATCAATTATAATATTCCCAGCAGACAACTCGATTCTGAGCAATTTTAGTAAAACGAGTTCACGACCGCGTTTCGTGTGATATGCTTGACAACAAAAATCGAACTTATTGAGGGGTGCGAAATGCTGCTCGCATTAAAATGAATATGACAAAGCCGGTAATTTAATACAAATTTCCGTCAATTTAATATGAAGAGTGTACACTCCTTGCTTGTTCATATGTATTTCACGAATCTAGCGCGCTGCGTTTGTGTTCAATAAGTTACACAACGTTTTTGGCGGGATAATTCAACAAAAACGTCAAACAGCACAGATAAGTTCATACTAGTTTTTTAACTGTGTGTGTGTGTGAGTGTTTAAAAAAAAATAATAAAAAAAAAAATCATCGTTTGTACTGAGATATATACAACGATAAGTATAATGTTTGATATAAAAGGCTGTTTGATATTTACGTTTCTTTTACAAACATTTTGTTTTAAACGCGAAACCGTAATGGTGTTGAAAACATATGTTGTGACGTCAACGTCATTACTTACGTTACGTAAAGTAATGTATATCAACAACTTAAAATGGCGGACATAAACGCTTGCACAGCTCGGCAACTGGCTTCGAAGACTGGTATACCTCTTAACACAGCCAACGAGATTGTAAAATACCGAAAAAGAGATACAAAGATTCAGAATTACAACGAACTGTGGAACATTGACGGAATGACAAGACCAATTATGCAAAAATTAAAATCAACGACCGTTCTACAGAAAACAGAGACTTCACATGCGCGCTTGACAGCTAAGAGTAAGTCACCGAAAAGGAAAGATAAATCGGTTTTGCATACTTTGCCATGGAATGTTCCAGTTTTAAATGAATCATCTACGGTAGGATCCCCGTTGTTTAACGCGTTTTCGTCTATAATGACACTACGCGACCCGAGCACGACGGAAACGAAATATTTCAGACCCATAAGTGTTGAACCTTCGCCATCCGGAAACAAAATAACGGCAGTGTATCAGACAAGCGCTTTTTCTGACCAGATAATAAAGCATGAGCAGCATATAAACAATGTTATAAATGAAGTTACGAGGAATTCTTCCACCCTTAACAACCCACCAAGTGGCGCAAGGGATAGCGTCAGCACTACGCATTCGCATGGCATGTCTCCTACCAAGCTTCGAAACATTCAACAGTGGATCAACAGTGGGCCTAGGCAATTTTTCGCTAATAAATCACCTTTGAAACACTCTTCCCTGCCCAGTAGATTGATTGAAGAAGAAACCTGTCTGCTGCAATTTGACGAACTTCAAAGGCAACGACGCGAACGCGACGGTAACCAAACGGTAATAAAACGAACCAGTGGCAAAAAATCAATGGACGACGCGCAAAGAGGATGTGAAACAAAGAAAAGCATCCTCGAAGAGAAACGTGTACGCCCGAACACACATTCGAAAGAAAGAACTCCATCTGATTCTAAGAAACCGAATGGGAAATTCAATAGCATTAAGCGCCGTGGTAAGTCAACAAAATCGATGAAAAAGAGATTAAGTTCGGTTTCAAAAAATCGCAAAAACAAATCAGCAAAACAAATCCCCGCAACTCGAACACGGCATAGAAGTAAGTCACAAAGTACGTCCGGGATTCCTGTAGGTCAACCGAGTGTCTCTTTTCAAGAGAAATCACAACCGCCGTCTCGTCCGGAGCAGACGACTAGTGGGAAATCAAGAAAAAAGTCATACGGACAGCCTCGCACGAGAAACGAGACAGTACCTCTTATCGCTGACAGTGATAAGGAAGTGTCCAACGAAGATCGTCCTCTTGAACTTGACGACCTGTTCACGTCAACTCCAATTAAGAACGACCTTCCCTCACCAGATTTTGATGCTAAAGATGCTCACAGGCGGCCTCGTTCTCGATCACCGGAACATTCCGTTTTTCCTCGGAGACATTCGTTTACAAACTACAGGTATGAAACACTGGAGCAGTTTAGTCCAGACGATGAAGTTCCGAATTCCCGTACCGAACGCCATTCCTCCAGACGATCCCTCTTGAGGAACTACCAATCGCCATCGCGACGCGCATCTGCCAACGACGGGACCAATCAGAAAAGGGACCACCATCGACGTCACCACAGGTCACGTGATCACCGACACAGGCATCGTGGACGCCGAGGAAATAGCGGAGAAAAATGTGTAATTCTGTAATTGCGAACAAATATATTGTATGTTGATTTTTAATAATGCTTTGGTATAGTTACACAATGCCCTAGATTGTGTAAAATGAATACATGTTCCGAATATATCGTTGTCGCTGTTGGTTTATTTTAAGCTTATTTTGTATAATATAACCGATTACATCATATGTGGTATTTGGCGCGATTTATTACGCTCACCAAACTGTCATAAATATGTTTTTACCTTTTTAAGTAAATAAGACTTTATTTGAATATAACAAATCAGCTGAATGTTAATTACACAGCTTATGTTTCTTCACGAATTTTCACGAAACCAGTAAGGCAAAAAAAAAATAGGTCCGTTTCCGGTCGCCCGACTGTGTCTCCAGAATCGGCGCCGACCCTCAACTTTTTATTGGGGTCGCCAAAAAAAAAAAAAATTTTGTTCATTTTCCCTTTTTTTCGGTTCATTTCTCCATTCTAGTACCCGAAAGACAAAAAAAAATCCCTACCTACCGACCCTGTTTTTTTTCCAAGGAGACCGGAAACGGACCTTTTTTTTGGCCTAAATACTAAACTGAAACAGACAAATACGTTTGTTTTCGATATCTTTAAGTTTACTCTCTATTTAATTTTAAAACCATAATGCTCGCCCTTTCCTAATAATAAAGCATTTTCAATATACTTTATTACAGTAAATATGTATTTATTACAAATACTTGAAAGCAGACAAATAACAAAGAAAACATGTCGTTTAATACGACATTTATATTCATGTGTCGATAGTATAAGTATCGTGATGATGTTGTGTGTAATGTAAATCAGCTGTCAACCATTTGCAAATGAACTTGTGTTAGTGTATGTGCAGACGTGCACAATGTTGCGATGTAGCCAAATATGAGCAAGACGCAATGTTTGTTCCTAAAATTATTTTGTCACAGCTGTATAAATAGGATGTATAGTATGTTGATTTCGCTCCAAGATCGGTTTAATTAAAACAGAAAGAGAGAAATTAATAATTTTCATTTTTTTGTTATTACTATAAGATTCAAAACAAAAATCTACCAAAGCCAACTAGAAAATTCAGGGGAATAATTAAGCGTCATGAAATCAAACGTTAACCAGCACAGTTTCCGCTGTTTTCAATATTTTAAAATGATAAGACTATAAAATTTCGGCGGAATAATTTAGCGGCGTGAAATCAAAATTATTTTGTCATTTCACAAAACTAAATGTTGAATCCGTTAACATCGCCGATCTGTTTCATTTACTTGATTACTTCGGGAAACAGGGAAAAATTAGGCAAAAACATCATTTGTTTCCAATTACATCGTCAAGAGTTGGGTTCAGGTCGGCTAAACTTTTTTGCCATAAACCTTTTTTACGATTCCCAATTTAATAAGAATATTCACTGACATGCATAAACCTTTGTGCATTTTTAGTTTTAGCGGAAATGATCACATTTAGAGAAAATGTAGCTCACGTGATAATTATTTTACTTAATTTATCAAAAATGCTCGAAAACTCAACCGGGACCCCCTCTCCCTCTCCCCACAAAAAGGTCGGATTAGTGGAAACAAACAGCTTTGTTTACGACTAAATTATAGTGCAACGGTAACAAATTCGGTTAAAATGTTAATGTTTATTTTTAACAGTGGGTTAGAAACTATTAATCCATGATATTTAAGAAATAATGTTTTCTATCATAGTTTGTTATCGAATAACCCACGGTCAGGAATATAAATGCGTTGGAATTCAACTAAACGCAGCTATAATCATGACCGTGGGTTATTCGACAACAAACTATGAATGCAAATATATAATTTTGATTCCAACTCGATTTTTTTTAATCTGTATTTTTTTAAGTAAACGCATGGGAAATATATTTGTCTATACTCCGCCCTTCTTTCTTCGACGTGCATTCCCCCGCGCTCAACAATTATGTCTCGTCTAACCTTAACGAACTAATGTTGCGTCCATTTCATTCATAAAACATGAGCGAATGACGCCAGTGTCGTTGATTGAAATCAAAGATTCAATTTGACGTAATTCTAATCGATACTATAGTGAATGTAACATGCTAACAAACAAATATAGACTAACGATAAGATCGCGTTTACGTTTTTTTTGTATACATCTTTAGCGATAGAGTATGTCATGTTTTATTTACATTCCGTTGAACAAAAAGGGTACGTTTATAAAGATTTAATAGGGCGCATTTTAGCACGTGCAGTTCATTGTACACTTTTCGGAATTATTCTGAGCACATTTTTCAAAACAGTAGCCTTCGGCCACTTTTTCAATATAAAGCAAGCGACGTGTTGTGTTAGAATTCCAGATAAACCAGAGGAAGCATAAAATGAAAAATAAAATAAAACTTCAACTATATTTACTTTTTTTTACACGTATTCTGTACCACTTTATTTGTATTATGGTACATTAATTCACCAATGTCGGGGTAAAGCAATCAGAATGTTGCAGTTAACTTTTAATGTGATCACAGATACCATAGCAGGTTTTAAAATCTGTAGTGCAATGTTTTGTGTTGCTATTTGTGATCTATATTCACCATTTATCCCACTTTTACAGCGATTTCGGTTGATTATAGCCCCGTTGATTAAATTTCTGCTATAATACACGGCACGAAATGACGTCATATTTCGACAAAATGACGTCATATATCAAGCGAAAATAACAAGTTCAACTTATTTTGTTTAAATAAAAAGGTTTACTGAATAAAAAGTGGGATAAATAGAATAATAAGTAAGTGTTGATTATAGATCAGTTTTATCATGCTCGGCACGAAAACGAAAAAGCACTCGCCAAGGCTCGTGCTTTTTGTTTTCTAAGCCTCGCACGATAAACCTGATCTATAATCAACACTAACCTATTATTCTCTATATCAATAGACGTGTCCCAGATTGCGCTCGAAAAACACACTAATACAATAGTACAAACAATCATTTTACATTCATAAATGATTTTTAATAGTATTTGTCAGTAGATTAAATCACCTATATATTGATATAATTTATATATATTCAGGACCTAGTCCAAACAAATAAACGTTATTGGGAAAGTATAAGGTATTTTGTATGGGCGGTAAACAACACAATTACATGAATAGCACATGTCTGTGCTTGAAGTGGAAGATGGGCGACCAAATGATAATCGAATAATGCACGATCATGCGTGAAATGAAATACGGATCCCTAGGGTAAAGAACGTGCTTATAAAATTGAATGGCGTTTTAGAAGAGTTACCTGTAATAATCATTGGACGCGTTTAACCCCAGTTGGCAAGGTAATGTGATGGTAGCAAATGCAGAGCACTGTGACCTATTCACAGAGTGACAAATTGAAAAAAAATCATCTGTGTGTTTTCAAGCTTTCTTTAAAACAAATGTGTTGTTAAAGGGACTGTAAACCACGAATGACGAAAAAAAAAGTTATAAAATACCGTATTTTTGTACAATTATTATTTTATATTGATTAAAATATCACGACTGGTATATAACATTACTTGAAAAAAAGTTCATATTTTCAGTATATTCGGTAATACAATTTCGCGATGTGAAATCGAAAGTACATCGCGAAATAGGTGGCATAACGATAAACACGCTTTAAATAACGCAAGTAGATTGATCATTTTATATATAAAATATATTCAATTCACTTCGCATGCACAATTTGCATTCCTGGGTTTACCACGTGACGATGATGAGATCAATCTACTTGCGTTATTTTTATAGTTTACTGGAATTTACTGGGTTTACATACCCAAGTATGTTAAATACCAGGCGTGATATTTTAATCAATATTAACTAATAATTGTAAAAAAATACGATATTTTAGAACTTTTCGTTTTTCGTCATTCGTGGTTTACAGTCCCTTTAATATTAATTACATTCCTAGCACATATGGCAAATTGCAGTATTGTGTCGTTTCTGATGAAACGTAAACAATGACAAAATAATGAAAATATGTATAATTACATTTTAGCTACGATTATTTCCCATAAAATCCGCATTCACCAGATTTTAGCTTATCTTCAATGCTTTGTTTTTGACGTGTGTTTCTTTTGTATACATGAGTTACCATGCCACTCATAAATAAGATAAACAGATCATATCGTTTTATGTGTTTGTTTTCGACCGTCATTGGTAAGGTCAAACTTTTGTTTCCACCAATATGTCTAAGAAGAATAATCTTTTAAAAGATGTGGGCGTTGATGTCAATTGGTTTTGGGTTGTGAAAAAAATAATATCGTAAATACAATTAATGACATCAAGGAATTATGGCTTATGTCGCGGATGCTTTTCTGGATAGTTTTTAACCGCATTACATCCACATACATTTAAATCAGGACAAACACAGTTTAAACTCTTTATGGAGACCCTACTCCGAGCATGTAAACGTCGAACGAAGACTAGTTACTAGTAATAATAAAAACAGAGATACAGAAGTTGTGTGTCAGTCTGTTTGTCAATCGACATGTACACCAGAAAATTTGTGAAATCCAAATATCAATAAAAATTGGTTCAGCCACTCGACAAGTTCTCTTAAGTGTGGCATATTAGTGTCGCGTACTGAGAAAACTGGGCAAAATGCATGTGCGTAAAGTGTCGTCCCAGATTAGCCTGTGCAGTCCGCACAGACTAATACGGGACGACACTTTTCGCCTAAACTGGATTTTCACTAAGAAGAGACATCATTTAAACGAAATATTCCATAAAAGCGGAAATTGTCATCCCTGATTAGCCTGTGCGGACGATAATCTGTGATGACAATTTACGCACAAGCATTATGCCCAGTTTTCTCAGAACACGACACAGAAATGAGGGTGGTGGCCGATAGATATGATACATCGGTGTATGGTATTAATGTTGTGCCTGTTTCAAATGTTAATTTTAGTTGGCAAACAAACTATTTTACTTTTAGCACGTTTCACAGAATACCTAAATACGCTTGTTTACGAAAAGTGAGTAAAACTTAATTAGCCTGCGATTTTGACTTGTCCCAGCACTCTACTCGACTCACCAACTTTCGGACGAATTTTTCGGCGTTGCTGTACGAGATTCGTTTTGATCTAGATTCCTTGCGATAATTATATGCATCGATGTTTAGTTTATTAAACCTTTCATTATTGTGTACAAATAGTATTTCACTTTGGAACTGTCTTATCAACCGGGGAATTTATTCTAGCTTGCGAGTAAAATACGGTCCAAAAGAGAGCTTCTTTAAATAGCGCGCGGCTGTGTTTATCTAAACGCATTCAACTAATTAATAGTTAAATTGTGTTCGCGCTATAAACATTTTGCTATACACATTTTTAATACTTATCATCTTTGTAAAACACGTTTCTATAGGGATGTATCGTGACAGAAGTGTTGTTCGTGAAGTAGTATTCATGTTTTTGTGTTATTTGCGTATAGGGGGTTATATCTCGTGCTTGGGTGCTGTGTCGCACTGTATGGCGATTGGTTTCTTGTCATACATAAAGTACCACGTGAAACAATACGGTTACTATTTTGCTGGTGCAGCTGAAGT
Source organism: Dreissena rostriformis (assembly GCA_007657795.1). Classification (NCBI taxonomy): domain Eukaryota; kingdom Metazoa; phylum Mollusca; class Bivalvia; order Myida; family Dreissenidae; genus Dreissena; species Dreissena rostriformis. Next base: position 103,391 of record VMBQ01002163.1, read on the forward strand.
TTCACTCGGATAATATTTGTAATTCTTCGAAATGTAGATATATTCTTGTTATATAATGCACCTAGAATTAAAACATTAGATAATACAAATGATTCTTTAACAATACAATACCTAAATGTTGTTATTGGTATAAAATAATTTTCATTTACGATTGCTTTTTTTTCTGACAATGTTAATTAAAACCATGTTCAATTTGCCTGACAATTAATAATTCAATTGAGAGTATTGCAGTTTATAGGTTATTTTAACTGACCGAATATATAAGGCTGTATATGATAGCAATTTTCACATTACGGATATTAAAAATGATGTTTTTTTTTGTGTGTGTGTGTGTGCACACATTTTATTTTCACCATATAGTAATACATACATTCATGTTACATACATAACAGGTTATGAACACATACTTGAAGGGTTTGAATAAACAAAGTTAAAATCAAATAATCATATATATCATGTTTGTTTTTAATTATTTTCTTTTTACTCAAAAACTAACTGTTATATTCTAAATAAATTATAGTTTCACATGTATAAGCGTAGTTGTAATCGTACATTAATACAAGAAACATTACTAAAGTTACTAAAATAAAGTTTCACATGTATGCATGCATATCTTCTTTCTATAAATAATATGCACTTAAGAAAGATAAATTAATTGCTGAGTTGCATTATGTATATTACAATTATAATGCAGACCTTACAAAATACAGATGTGATGAACAATATTTAGATTAGGTGTTATGATTAATAAAGTAGATGTAAGGGATGTTTGTAAATGTTTTGACTAATGACCAGTTTTTCACTTCTTCTTCTGTTTTTAATGTAGTTTTGTATATTTCAAATGTTTGCTTCATGCTATTAACAAGTCCAAACTTTGAAGGACTTCTACTTTTCTTTTGACAATCAAAGATATAGCGTTTAATTTCGAGGCACACAATTTTTATATCAGTCATTTTTGAGTTTGTAAATCCAAGTATTAGATCTTGACATGTAAGCTGAGTAAATAAGCTATGTCTACTTCACTGGATAATTTCAACAGCAAATTAACAATTTCTTGGGTATAGGGGCAGTACCAGAACAAGTGTGTTATGTTTTCTATTTCATTATTACAGAATGTACATAGATTGTTGCCAACAATTTTCATCTTTAACATAAGATATTTTGTTCCCAAGATTCTGTGGATTATTCTACACGGGAACCATCTGATATATGTATCCTTAGTTATATTGAACACAAGTGCATACACGTTTTTCCGATCTATATTTACAAATTCTGAATTCCATTTTGTTTGACTAGTTGGAATATCACTATTTTGGATTAAAATTTCATAAATATGTTTTTCTTCTTTAGGGCTTGTAACAATTTTCTTTATGTAAGTAGACAATATAGGCCCTTGGGTTTTATTGTTTAAATTTGATATGTCTTGAAAATGTTCAATATAGCTTCTTATAATGTTAGTTAATTCTTGGTAAAGTAGGAAATTTACATTTGTTCCTAAATGTAATTCCAAAGATTCTTTGGAAATAAAACAATCATTTTCTATTAGTATGTCTCTCACAAAACGAATACCTCTTTCATATTAACATTTTATATAAATATGCCCATTGTTTATTTTAAAATTATGATTATAAAATAGCGGCATATCCAGAATATCCTCACTTTTTATTATTGTCAGCTTTTCAATATATAATATATATGTTTTCAATACATCGCCCCAAATTTCATTTTTCAGTTGTAAACATATTTTTTTTCGGGATGCAATTTACCAGTGTTAAAAATTGTTTTAAAATCTTTTATTGATTTAACAAGTGTGTAACAATTTCCTTCACTTGACACTTATCTCTTAAGCCATGTTAGTTTCATGTATTTCTCAAAAGAACAAATATCTATCATATTTAATCCACCTTCATTATATTCCTTAACAATTATAGAAGCTTTTATTTTGCTTGGTCCTGCCCAAAAAGTCATACAAGAGTTGATTTATATGTTTCATGGTGTCTAATCTTGGTGTTGATAGAGATATAAATAAATATGTAAGTAAAGGTAAAAGCAGTGATTTGACTATTGTAATCTTTCCCAGTGGTGTAATATTTCTACGAATCCAATGACTTATTGCACTTTTAATACTTTCAATTTTACTTTCAAAATTTATTGTCACCATGTTTTCTAAGTTAATATCCAAGATTATCCCAAGAACTTTAAAAGTAGTAGCTCCCCATGTCAGTTTGTATTTAGTTTTTATTGATCTAGTACTATAATTATTTCATTGAGCCTATCCAAATTAAATTTGTTTTGTCATAGTTAATGTTTAGTCCAGAGTACCTTGCAAATTCATGAAGCATGTCTAGTGTACAATTAAGGAATGCATCTGACCCGTCAAGAAGTAAAGAAGTATCGTCAGCAAATTGAGATATTTTGTATTCTATTTCTTTGATCGTAATTCCTTTTATTTCTTCGCTTTCCCTTATTTTTATAGCAAGAATGTCTGCACATATAATACAAATTTAAACACTGATTGGGTCTCCTTGACGACAGCCCCTCTCTATACAGAATGTGTTTGACAAGAATCCATTTATTTGCATTGAGGCCATAGTATATTATACAAGAACATGGTTATCCATTTTTGAAACATCGGTCCGAAATTAAAAACACTAAAGGTTGTTTCTATGAAATGGAAAGACAAGGTATCGAATGCTTTCTCAAAATCAATTGTCATTAATAATCCAGGTAAATTATTGTCTTCAGCATATTTCAATTTATCGTAAAGTAATCTTGTGTTTTCACCAATAAATCGACCTTTAATGAAACCAGTTTGATCTTTGGAGATTAAAATATCAAGTACTGTTTTTAATCTATTTGCAATGGAGTCTGCAATGGAGTCTGATGCTAATTTGTAAACAACATTTAATAATGTTAATGGTCTTAGATTTTTAAGATGACACCTCGGCTTGTTTTCTTTTGGAATGCAAGTTATGATTCAACAGTTTTGTGTTACGGACAAGGAGTTTGTATTAAAAGCATTATTTAGACTTCTTACAACAAAGTGACTTAACTTTTTCCAAAATACCTTAAAGAATTCAGCAGTGAATCCATCAGAGCCTGGACTTTTGTCATGTTTCATATTTTTAAGCGTTATGGATACTTCCTCAAAATTAAGCATTCCTTCTAATGAGTCAGATTGAACTTTATTCAATTTTGGTACATCAACAATAGATAAATCTGCGTTTATGTCATACTCAATTTCATTGTCATTCTTTTTGTATAATGTTTTATAGAATAAAACAGCTTCGTTTAAAATACCATTTTGATCTTACAATTTTACACCGTTTTCTAATTCAATAAAAGGTATCGACTTGTTTACATAATGATTTGATTCTAGCGAGCAAAAGTATTTTGATGGTTTTTCCCCATCTTCTATCCATTTAGCTCTAGACCATATAAGAGACAAATGATGAATCTCAATCAAATTAAGGGTCATTGCGCCCAGAACATGTGGTTCAAGAATTGTAGAGAGCGAAAATCGGAGATGCAAGCCAATCTTGGTAATGTAGTTCTATATTTAGGAAAGCATGACATCAACATTAATTTCAACTCCGATTGTCTTTTTAAAAGACGTTTCTTGTTAATTGTAACTGCATTTTCCAGCTATGAAGTTATTAGTAAACACAACAACATTTTTGTGTCTTGTTCTGTGAGGGGAAGCTCGAGTCCCCAGAGAAAACACCATCTGTCCGGTATGGTTTCTCAAAACCAAAGTCACATACGCCAGGTGCGAGAATTGATTCTGGGTCTCCAAGGTGAGAAGTTGTACCAACCACTGCGCACACAGGTCAGAATTACATGTATTGTTGGCAATAAACATTCTGTAATGTGTGGATGCAATGAACGTTTGATATCGAATTGAATACAAAACAGAACAGAAAATACTAGTTTATTTTGCCTTAAGCATATAAAGCTCATCATCATTAACAGACATATACAATAACAACATTCGTTTGAACTATATACAAAACGTACATCATTTTGACGAACACTCTTTTTGAATAGACAGGAAATAAACAGGTTTTCGTGAGAATGTCACATGCGTGAGAATACTACATTTTACATAAAACTGAAGCAAATGATGAGTTAATTACCTACCGTAAAATGAACAGCTTTGTTCGCTTCGCGTTATCAACCAGGGATCTCGGATCAGCAATACATAATTGATGGTTTCTTGTGGTAAATCAGACACTGATATCCGAATGTAGCATGTAGATATTAGAAAACAAAGGCGGTAATTGATTCCCTTGCACACGGACACTTAAATACGCTTACAAATGACTACATTAATTAACAACAAGAATGATACTCGTACGTTATAGCAAAAAGCGGTATTTAACACTGTCAGATGTTTGATAACGGGAAAAACGTGTAAAAAAAGTGCAAACCTGTACAAATTCAATAGCAAAATGATAATTATCATTTTGCTATTGAATTTTTACAGGTTTGCACTTAAAAAAAATAATATATTACGAACGTTCACAGCCTACTGCTATTTGTATATAAATGTAAATAATGGGCATATTGACGGCATATGTGGAATTATAATTTCAAAACATGGTAAATTGCTTCCTATGTCTCGCTTGTATACCCGCTCATCAAAACGGTTATTTTCATTATAATATGAAGTCGTTACTCATTACTGAGATTTTAAAGTTTGAAATGTTTTTCTTTAGAAAAGTCTCCAAGTTTATTAATATTAAAAAATGTATAAACACATAAAAACACAATCGACGGTTACATTACTATTTTTTTTTTTTTAATTTTCTTTTTTTTTTNTAGCTGACCGACATTACTTTTTATCAAGATTTTTGCGTAATTTGGCGTCGCAAAATTTGTCTGCAAATACAATTTTGAAAATTGCGTTTTACATGGAATCCAAACTTGTGCTTGTTGAATGTATACAAACACAATTTAATTTAGGGCACACGAGCAAAAAAATAGAAAAAATGAAACGACATACATATTCTTAGGAGAGAAAGGATTGCCAATCCCCGGTAGCCTTTTATTTAATGCAAGTGACCAATTGCCACACAACACTGGCCAAACACATTAAATAGATGATAGATTTGTTGGATTTGGTGGAATATCGATTTTAATTGACGAGTAATTATAGAAAAATATTTTTTTTCTATGATCACGAGTGAATTAAAATCGATATTCCACCAAATTCAAATAATTTTCTTTTTATTTTATGCTTGCAATTATGTTTGTATTTTTGCCAAAAAAAGAAAAAATGGTAACGATACAAAAATGAAAATTATCGATATTTTTTAGTGTTTATTTGTACTGTTTGAAATATCTGATTTATCGGTTGAACAGCATACAATAAAGACGAGCCTCGAACTTAGCCACAAAATAACCCATGAAAACGGAAAGTATGAAATGGACAACATAGACAAGGCCACGAAAATCGATTGATTCTGGGATCGCACCCCTGAAACGGTCCATGTAAACACATATATGTGGCGTGTTCTGAGAAAACTGGGCAAAATGCTTGTGCGTAAAGTGTCATCCCAGATTAGCCTGTGCAGTCCGCACAGGCTAATCCGGGACGACACTTTCCGCCTTAACTTCATTTTCGCTAAGAAGAGACATCATTTAAACAAAAAAATCCATAAAAGCGGAAATTGTCGTCCCTGATTAGCCTGTGCGGACTGCACAGGCTTATATGGGATGACAATTTACGCACAAGCATTTTGCCCAGTTTTCCCAGAACACGCCACATATATGGACTGATCCCAGCTGAAACGCATACAAAGCCTAAATGAGATTACAAAACACCAAGTATAAATGAAAATTAATGAAAATGTCTCAACATTCAGATTCTGAAGCAATATAAGACAATATGCTTTTGATTAAATTCAATTTATTATAAAGTGGTTTTACTTTACCATGCCTTAAAAATAGTTATACTGCTGTGATTACATGGATTTTATTTTAATATTTACACATATAAAGGACAATGAAGCCAATGGATAGTTTCTTTGAACCGATATTGGACTCCTTCAAAGCTCACACAACGGTAAAAACCTTTGTTTTTCAGTTATTTTTATTTCAAACAGAATAAGTGTACGCTCTATTCACATACAATTACGTTGAAGTTCATTTCCCCCGAAGTCATAATTCATGTCACTAATTAAAACAGGCTTCGTCGTGAAACAGCTAAATTTATTTTATGCTTCACTTATTTCGCATTGTGTTTTATCAATAAAAGCTAAATTACTACTAGTATATTACATTGTATTGCTATTTTTTTGCGAAATCTAGCCTTCTATAAATAATAGATACTCGTAACTTTAACAACACTTAACAAGTCTTGCTTGAATATCACAAACTACAAGCTCTTTTATTGAGAGTGAAGTCTTTAAAACATTACTTTAAACTAGAGAGAATGGTTGTTGGGACTTTTATTATATACATGTATACGATTACTAATGTTTTTTTTTTTNGTTTTGATGTTAACAATGAATTCGATGTTCAAACATAGATGGATTGTCTTTTATTAATGTATGAGTATGACTCCTAAAATAGCACTGGTCCTGAAAAACTAGTAGACCATATCGCGCCTATACATTTCCCCTGCATTAATTATTATACGCTCTATTTTTGTATCGGGCATGACGGGTGGTGCGTGTATGGTTAGTTGTTACAGACACAAATATTTTCTTCCACCTATTGCGTGTGTTGAATGTTCAAGACACATCGATCCATCTTGACGTCATCAGGCTGTCCCATTTGCATATGATGCCCTATTGTAAATCGCTATGTATTTGCGTTTGAGTTTGTTTTATTTTTCTTCATTAGGGTCTACTTTTAAAACATTTTTTTTGCAAGAAAAGATAGTGGCATACTTCACAAAATATATGGTTAATGACTTGTGATATCATGTGATTTCAGACTCGTCAGATATGGCATGTGAAAAGGTTCGGCAACCCTCTTCTTTCTTGCGTCATATCAAACTCGTCGGATATAACATATTTTCAAAAGTCACCATACATATATTCCTGCAATAGGTCTTTCGTATTGAAGATTTAGAAGCTTATTGGCCGAGTGTAGACAATCGGATTCCTTAACGAATGAATTTCTGTAAAAAAGGTTTGCTTAATATGCAATATTACATTTACAACTTTTCGAATACTCAAAACTTCACAAGCAGAACATCACGCTTATAATGGCCCACAGTAGATTGAACCTCGTTGACAAATGCGCATGTACATCAACGTATTGGTGTTTGTAGCAACAGTTCACTGTGAACTGGAATCGGTTATCTGTCAGGATACTCACGGTCGACGCTAGATAAGAACCCCCCTTGCCGATCTTGCTCGATTTAAATCAAGCTCAGATAGGACACCTTAAAGCCGATGTCCTCGGATTGGCCGCTGCCGTCATATCGCTATGAGATCGTGCGTCACCGACATTTATTTACAAACACAGATGCGTGATTTCCGCGGACCGACAATGCCATCAGTTGTCTTATAGTCTGCGAGCAACATGTCATGGATGTACCTATATAAAGGAACGGACTGAGTGACAAGTGGATAGCGAACCTATATAAAGATGCGCATTGGGCGGAGTGACAAATGGAATGGTAGCGTTTCTTGATGCACGTATCACAACCTGAACGACTGGACACATTAAAGCGAAACGTTTGAGTGTAGATAAAATGTGGTATACATATAAAGTGATTGTGCTGTAGCTGTGAAAGAATGGGTGGATATTGGACATGGATTTTTATGTTTTTTCTCTTGGAAATAGTTTTTATTATTTGTGATAGTTTTCCATATGTTAAGCAGGGTCACTCCGATGTAACGATGAGCACATTGGGATATGTTGATATATATGATGACAAGAATTCAAACGAGGATGACATTTTCATGCGCATTTTAAATATGTATAAAGAAATGCCAAACGGTTATTTTTATACACCAATTAAAAGACTTACAGATACAAACGTCTTTTTGGAAATAGAGAAAAGGACGCGACTTCTGCGGACTGTGAGACGTCAAAGAGAAAATTTAATAGCGACCATTTTGAAAAATAGGATTATACAGAGCAAAGGCACTCTGACAGACAGTGGGCTGCAGCACATAGACGTTTCCAACTACGGGCTTTTTAGCAATACGCAAATTCCCTTTAGTAGCAATCACGACAGTTTGAAGTCATATTCAAAGCGCTTTTCGCAGGCCTTAACACATCATCGAGTTCCTTTTTCGGACAGTAAAATATTAAATTACAAAGACGATGAAAAACGAAGAGGGCGCTCATATTTATTCGATTTTGGAACAAACTACGTCATGCAAGACGCCATGCACAAGCCGAGATCGGAAAATTCGTTTGGTGCTCACTCTATAGCATGTGATCCAGTCGACCAGAGCTATTGTCTAAACGGCGGAACCTGTTTTTTTGTCGTTCCATTAAACATCAAAACATGCCAGTAAGTAAATTTCTTCTGCTTTAACCATGCTTCTAGTCCCCGTGAACATGTTGTCAGTAGTATCCCAAGTCTTCTGAAAAATAGGCCAACCGAAATACAAGTTATGCAACCTATAATACAAGCCAATCTTTGCATAAGAAAATTGGTTCGAATTGAAAACTTAAATCTGTCACCCAAAAAGCCATCTTAGTACGTGCAATAAAAGAAAGTTGATTATCCATGCTTACATTCAATGGTCTGTGGCCATATACCATGCGTAAACATAACGTATGTATTGTTTTTTTCATATAAGTTTATCTAAATGTCAATGTCGTCAACTTTTTTTTGGTCTGCAATTTCATTTCAACTGCGGTTAACAGTTTAGGAATTCATGGCAAATAAGTCTGCTAAGGACAGATAACAATTTGACCTGTTTGATTACCTTTCTTTCTTTAAGATGTGTGCTAACCTGCAGAGATAAAAACAGTAAAGACAAAGTTAAAAGATTAACATGGGCATCAGAGAAAGGTCATTTAGCACAAACTGAATCTGGCTTCTCTTGCAAAACAACCTTTTGACAATATTCTTCTTTTAAACATTTTTAAATAGCGTTGTGGCTATTGGCTATATTTCCATTGACTGACTTATCGCAACTTTAAGAACTTATTATCGTATTTTCGTAAACATAGAATTGTTTTGTTATTGTGGGACAAACGTGCTAATAAAATATTCTTCACTGGTTATTACGCATTTTCTGAACTCGTTTCAGTAGTTTTAGTGCATAGAGTATGTATTGTACGAATAATCGTCCACCTGCACTATAATCGTTCTAATTGTTGGTGCTGCCGTTCTGTATAGGGGTTATCCAGGCAAAGTGTTCAGTTCTATGACTACGTTAAACAGTATGAGACACTATGTTTATTAGTATTGCATATGCCAGATAGTGAAAAGAAGAAGGCGCGTACACAAATTATTAATTTGAAAAAAATCTTTATTTTATAACTATATTTTATGTACTTCGTTGTTCAGAATATACCATGTTTGATTCTCCTATAGATAAAATAAAAAAAGTCCAACAATACAAACACGTTAATGTTCATATTCAAACACATTTTCAAAAAGTGTTTAATAATGTTATTGTTTCTGTATTTACTTTAGTCAAAACAGATTGTGTGCAGTGTCAGCTTGAGCGATATCCAGTAGTACATTATAGCATATTTTCTATCGACGAAAAATATAAGTAAAACTATAATAAATTGGTAAAAGAAGCTTTTCTACTGTATTTCGTTAGCAGGTTTCCGAAAAGCATTTTTGTTAACAATTCACATTTAAACAATGTAAAATATAATTGTAATCTTCGTGTGAATCCGTTAACATCAATATAAAGAAGTGAATGTTCGGTTACTAGTTTTGTTATCGACAAACATAGATTCTTTATTCCGTAAAGTTTATCCTGATTCTGATCAATAACAAAAGCAATTGTGCATGCCTTAAGTCGGAATTCATAAAGCATTTACATCATTCTTATTTGGCATTTTAAATCCCTTATGACCAATTGCACTTGTGTATGAAACGATCAGCTTCGCAAAAGGTCACCTTTTGTTGTCTCTTCCAATTCAAGGCCGCTCCAAGGGGATAGGATCCGAATGTCAACGCTCTAAAGTCTGTTTTGAATTAGCGGTTATATCGGTTCTTTAAAAACAGTGGACCATATATACGATCACTCAGCATAATAGTAACTATGGGGTATGTTGTTAAGTCTGTATCGTTAGAAAATTGTGACTTGCATTATGTATCCCTATATTGATAATTTCACTATATGTATCAAGTACTATAATGCTTTACATGCAATTATTGTTTTACTATAATTATCTAAATGTGAGCACTTGTCTACTTTGCAACACTGTAAATTGTGCTTTGTGACTTGCATAATTTAGACGTATAATCATTACTTCAAATGGTACACATGCATTTCTAGTTATGCAATTATGACATTATTGTTCATTATTCAGTTATTAGCACTTGTCAAGAATGCAATATTGTGCACCATGCATTACGATCTATTATATATACTGATGATGCTCGGTGTAGAGAGGGATACCCTCGACCCCCACATATTTATTGACGAGGAAAATAAAACGTAAAGAACGGGGAACACAAATAGTTTCTATTTGATTTAGCTAAATTGCATAAAGTATACTTTGTATAAGTAGTAAAAGTTTTTTTTTTTTTTTATTTGCTTGAAAAAGTATTTTCAGGGTTTTATACTTATGTAACGGTGGGCAATGAAGATACTAATGTGTCCACAACAAAACTCACATGTCTCTACAATGATTTTAATATTTGTCATTTATCTCAACTAGTTTTAACTAGTGTACAATTTTAATATTCAATTTTTATTAATTACTGTGTATTCTTTTCTGACGATTTTTATGTTTTAAGTATGATTTCTTAAGACGAGCTATGTAATTCAGAGTTAATGTGAATTCTATTGGCATTTATATTAAATGGGAAAGTCCCAAGCCTACACCATCTCCATCATTAAATGAATCTTTATAACAAATGACACAGTTTACTCAAATATTGCGCAAGGGTAGAATATACAAACATCGCCCTGGGAAGTTTAATGCAACACTTTTTGAAAAAATAATGAATACAAGCTGTAAATATTTTCAATATTTAGTTATTTTGGCTTCCCATTCCAATTGTGATTCAGTGAACATTTGGCTGTAATGATTTTAAAACAAATTGTAATTAACGATCCACGAGCTGCATTGAATATCCTTCTGTTCATATTAAAGCACCATTAACACTCCAAATCAACGAATATTTTGTAAAATAAAGTTAACCCATAAACAGTGTTCCTTATAGCAATAACCAAAATTTTAACGCAAGATGTGGCCTGGTAACATAGATTTAACAAAATACAAAATGCTCTTTTTATTTTTTTGTGGTACAACATAGTAGATATATTTTACCAGACCATATCAAGCGTTTGCAATTTTGGCTATTGCTATAAGGAACACTGACGGGTAAACATTATTTTACGAAATGTTTTACGAAACATTTGTTGATTTTGAGTGTTAATTGGGCTTTAATAACATTTCTGTATGACTCTGGCAAGGTTGAGTACACATGTCACTAGTTCACAATATTAACAAGAATGCCCAGTTTGCTGTGATTGTGTTTGCTTCGAAGCATATTTTGGCGATGTTGTGTATTCTGGATGCAAGTAATACATAGAATATCTGTATTCAGCGGGCAAGCAAATCCGGTATATGGATTTTTGCCCCTAGTTATATCTGCTTCGACAAAAAATATTACTTAAAGTGCGATACATTTAAATAATATGCATCAAAAACTATCTTTATCATACTTAAAACTTTCTTAAATACATATTAATACCATTGAAACGAATTATACATTGTTATATTTTTTAAAGACTTGTAGTTTTACCTACCATTTTTCAAATTGTAAATAATTACTGTCAGAGAGTTTTAACTCTAAGTATTCGTGTAAAATAATTTTCGAGAGCTATTATGTTATAAGTACTGCTATAACCATTATATGAGTAATCCTCGTTGTATAAATAAGATTAATTTTATATTTTCTTTATGTTTAAAAAAAGCAATTTACGTTAACAGCACCAACGATTTTGTGCCAACGCTATGGTCACACAAATAATTCTCACGTTTTCAGGTTTCTTATAGGTTTTATAACTTCATCAATGTCAGCAAACTCTAAAAAAGCTAGTTTTTTTTATACCAAGCACGGATGCCAGCAACATTTACATATGCTATTTACATATGTTTTAAAACACGAGATATGAAGTTCTTATGTGCATTTTAAGAAGTAGATATTATCTTTCATTGATACAAAACGATACCCAGGGGGAAAACATACACAATACTGAATATCAATATAAGGCAAACATGGAAATATGATAATTACAAAATGTGCGAGATGTTAATTATTTCCAGTCCATATTATTCATGTCAAAAATAATTTATTAAAAAAAATAAAAAAATATTTGTATCATTGTTCATTAATATTAATTGACAAATAATATACCCGGAAAATAATTTGACCCAACGATTCAATAATTGACGATCCTTAATAATACAATACCATTTGTTTATTTGGAATAAGTGTACCTGTGGATCATTATCCCAGTCTGGCATTTATTGGAGAAATGTGTTGTTTCGCCTTCTGCTTTCGATGCTGATAAGTGATAGCGTGGTGTAGGCGCGTAGACAATGTGAACAACGCTCAGTCATTCATGGCCGTGAACAATGCCGACAACAGAACCCAGCCAATTCTAGATGATTTATTGAAACATGTCCTACGCTTGGTTCCGAAAACGACCGCATATGCTTCTTTAATGCTAAAGCTGATACCAGGTTATCAGATGCAGATCTCTGGTGTTTAGTGACGATTTAAATCGCGTCAAATTACACATTTGTGTAATTTTTATTTAACAACAAGGTTGAAGCTGCTGAAGCACACACATGCCTTGACAGCAAAGACGTTGTAAAATGTAATGCTGGTCTGAAAGCCGCTACAAAATATGTCACCTTAATTTCAACATACGACCTATACAAGTATAATTCATTTTAAACAATTACTTCGCAGTGTTTTAGTATAGTAGGTCAAATTTGAAAACAAGTTTGTATATTGAACGCGTTGATGACAAGGAAAGTAAGAAAGAATGCTGACACTCCTTCAACGTTATCTTTTAAATACTCAATTAAGAATTAAGAAAAAATAAGAAACAGACATGCAATTAATGATAAATACATCTAAGTACGTTATATTTTTTTTTAGTAAAGATTGATGAAATTTAATAGTTACTTCTTATAAGACACTCATAACTCCTTTCAAAACTGCTATCTCAGCTTATAGTATTGCATATGTAAATGATGCGTTATCTTCGCGTTATTTAGATAGTCAATGTAACTAAACGAAGACTTTAACGTCTATTTTCAGATGCAAAATAGGCTATACCGGTCAGAGATGCCAGATGTGGAATCAAGAGTACCTGCTCGCCCTCCTGTCCCCAGAGATCTTCGTGTCCCCAGAGATCTTCGGTTAGACGCTTCACAACGCCAAGAGTCGCCCCCGTGTGGTAAATGGTAGGTTAAACACAATAAAAAGAAACCATTGCCAAAATGACACAAACATGAACCGTTTTCAATATATGAAAACACGTTTGTGTGATCATAAAAAGCACTATGATACAGAATGTTGATAATTACACAAATAACACGTTCTGTGTGTCCTGTTATATATTGATGTTGTAATTTTGAGAGTATACTGAATTTGTCCTATAAGGAAACAAATTAATGTTGTTCTTATATGATCATGCACGCGTAGTCCAAATTGTTGATCAATAAGCGTAGGGTTACTTAAAGAATCGCATAAAGCTTACAACGATTATCTAGTTAATAGCATATATACATCATTTATAAAAAAAATAATAGAATGTTGCTATCGGTACACATCTTACTGTAATGGTTAAAACTTGCTGTTGCCATTATAAGAGTATGCGTGTCCTTTAATAGAACGCTTTTCTGTAAATGCATATATAAATTTAGATGGCAAAATACTTTAAATGGAAAATCGTTTGCAAACACAAACACTTAACTACCTAAATTTTTAAATAGTTTAAATTACCATTCGTTTCAGGTTTACACATCATCCTAGAGAGAGTGTAGGAAATGCGATGACGTCATGATGTACATTGGTTGTCGTGAGCACGGCAACAACGTTAAGGCAAAAACGACGAGAGTTCTTCCAATTAACATTACAATAGAGAGCAATGCGGAAATGAATCAAATCATCTCCGGACTTTTTGGATTGGTGACAGTGTATTGCTTAAAAGACATGAAGTACAATATATCACTGTAATCTGTACAAAATATGTTTCATATGCAAATGAGATAAAGTCGGTTAAAAGTCCTTGACATTTTCATGCATTTTAATGCCAATTAGTAGCGGTACATCGGTGTGGTTACATGTCAATTTGCTTTGCGATTTATGGGATGGGTTGCATTATTTTATCTGTCCATGTCATACGATGAGAGATTGTGTGGGAGAAATGGTATATTATTTGTGCGGTATTTGGATTGCTTCATACACATACAATGAATTTTTGTAAATGAAAACTGGTGTTAAAGTGCAACGTTTGATATGTTTTGTATGGAATGACAACGTTAACTATTTCATCAATGCTTATTGCATAAAGTGCATAAATAATAATATTCAATTAAAAACGTGATTTGAAATAAATTATGCAAAACATAGAATGTATTCTTTATTTGACTCAACTGTTTTTAAACGGCAACTCGTGTTACATCATGATCAGAGTTATGCATTCAAAGTAATATTGTATTATTCACTGTATGAAGTTTTACTATTTTACATAACGCGTTTTGCAAAAACCTATATCTATGTTATTGAACATAATCCATAAAAATTAATTGTAGTATTACTTGTTTTGTAATATTAAGATTTTGTTGTGTTGTTTGTATTCGTTTTCACAAAACTAATTAGCTCAAGCCAAAATCCTGTAAACGACATTTTTCAATCCTTTCTGAGGACTGCTGTTTAAGGGCACTCCTAAAATTTACAGTAATTTAAACTATTCAACCACGTTAGTTATTTTGGTATAACTATCGAAAGAAAGTAAATGTGCATTTTTACGTTTGAGGGCGTCAGTCTATCCCCTGCATGGCCATAGTTCCAGACGAAGTTTTAGTTTCGCGACGGGGAATATATATATTAAAGCATCGTTTTTTGGTAAAAAAATTGTGTTATTAAAAATACAACACTGTCAATATTGTGCTTACACAATAATCATTTCTGTTGAATGTATGGGATAAGGCTCCGAGGTATTTCATCTTAAGTGCGGGTGTCCGCTGTATAATGTTATTAAATAGATATGGATAGGCCGGACTTCTCACTAGGGCAACACTAGAGATATAGATGATATTTGTTGGATTTGGTGGGAAATCGATTTTAAATCACGAGTGGTCATAGGAAATATTTTCTATGATCACGAGTGAATTAAAATAGATATTCCACCGAATCCAACACATTTTCTTTTTATTTTATGCTAACAATTGATTATTTTTGTATTTATGTAAAAGATAGTTCCGGTAAAAAATTAAAATTAGCGATAATTTTCACTGTTCATTTTTAATGTTTGAAACAGTGAATTATCAGTTTTAATTTACTGATATTTTTCTAAACCACCGGAAAGCATAAAATAAACCAAGATAATTTATCGAATGATTAAAATTGTACAATGAGATATCCATGTAACTTTTTGCCACCGTATACCCTACTTATTCAAGAAAATTTACGATTCATGAATTGAATAAATGTTGTTTCCAATTATCAATTTTTAAAATATTCTGATAATTTTACACAGCTATTTATCTGACATTTTTTTTTTGGTAGTTACATTAAATGGTTGACAAATACACCGACTGTAGGATGACGTTGCTACGCGTTTGTTTCTTTAAATTTTGTATTCATTTAATATAGAAATACTAAAACTCAAGCAGCAATACCGAAGATATATGTTAAACCATCCGCTAGTCTTTTATTTAAGTGAAGAGTTGCCTTTACAATACACGGGCATACATACAACACAACATTAAACATAAAAATTATTACAGCTGGAGTCGCCGCCTCGGAATAATCAAAGTAAGGGGGTATTAAACAAACAATTATATAACAACATTGCGCACAGCGCACATATTAAAAAAACAATAGCAACAGTGTGCGTTATACTTGAAGTAATTCGGTTTAACAAATCTCTATAAATAGATCTTTTTTGTATGGAATATGGCGCGAAAATGATTAATAAATTTCGTATATTTAATAAATAAATCTCAAGTTGCATGTTCACATGGTCTTTATTCTTAAGTACGATAGAGTGAATGAGACTCTTTTGTCACGGGAGACAACTTTACCATACGTAATTGTGTCCATTATTGAGAACTTCTAAATAGCGAATTGTTTAAATAATGAACTGAAATGATGTCTTAAAAGCTTTCACTTTCGTCATGCCCATAATAACTTGGTTTACCATAAGTTTAGGTACGATAAAAGTTAAAGAGCTGCTTAGTTAGCATAAATTTATGGATAAAACCTCCACGACCATAGCGGTTTTAAATATCATCCATTTAAAAAACGAAGTAAAATTGTGTTGATTACTGTAACAGATGACACAAACATGCCGTTAAATAATTCCGTACGTGAAACGACTAAAGATTCTCGTTATAGGACTAAAATGCACCGAAACGAGCCCACACGAGTCTTAATCAACTGTTCTCTGGTTTGCGGCTATAATCATTTAAAGCGATTCTCTATTAGGTTACATCGCTTTGACACAAACAAGTGACATTTAAATTGTGTCGTCTGTCTTTTCCGAATCGTTTTGCGTAAAAAAATCGAAATTTAACTAATAAATTGCGTAACAATATATATCATAATCTCGAAAGTTCGTTTTCCCCAGCGTGCTATGTCAACAAAATGGCGTTGAGACCCGTAACCTCAAGATCGAAATAAAGTGTGTGCACACTTAGCTGGGACGCATGGGACATACATGTATTAGGGCTATACACGTTTCGAAAATCCAGATCTAAATGTTTTTTATATTTACACAACATACGTATATGCAAACTATACGTATTAAATGGTTTTTGTCACACCGGGTATAAATTATGTTTTGAAAACATATGTCGTGTCAGGAAAGACGACGAAATTAAATATACATCATGAAAGCAATTAAATGAAGTGGTGTACATGCTGATTATTGAATACTTGAGAAAATGATAATTGTAGAACATTTTCTTCAATGACTAAAATGCGTGTTACTACACGAAACCATAACGCCTTTGATCAAGAAAGGTAATGTATCAACGTGTTACGGAATATTTAGAAAATATTATATCTAATAAAACATTCTCAGATTTTCCAAGCTATCATTGATACGTGAAAAATGGATGCAATTACTACTAAATAGAACAACTGCGAGATAAGTTTAGTATGGCTTAAATGCGTGTATGCGAATTAGATGCAATATTTAAAAATCACAGAAAGCATTGAGTATTCGATGTTTTAAATACATAATCTCATATGCAACATATCGTCAACTCGCGGCAATTAATACAAGTGGCAATGCAACAAAATGTTGCATTTGCATAATTATCATCCTCTAACCGTTTTTTGTTTGCGTTTTTTTTAAATAAAAACTCTTAGTTTCAAGAGTTACCAATGGACGATGCGTATAGTATATGGTTGTTGTTTCAAAAAGTGCAATGTGATACGTTCACAGATTGTGCGATATTAAGTACATGATCAACATGTATATTAATTGACATTGTCGATACTGATGTATAAAAAAAAACAGGATAACAAAACACGTTGAGGCTTTCCGAGCCGCGTTTTATTCGTGCCGAGACTGATATATTACGAAAAGATAGGACAGTATCCTGTTTTTCTGTTAAAAGTTTTCTGTATGTTTATATTACATTATACTAATACTATTCTTCAGAAGAAATTATAATGCCAATATATTAAAAACAAAACATAAATTGTATTAGAAGACGTACTCCGAAACAAACTATTTTTTTAAATTATCAATGAGTTTCAATGTTAAGGAGATGTATTGTATTGTAACAGTATTCATATATCCGTCCGTGTGTAATACTTTTAATGTCAACCATATACAAAGCCCATTGCCCAAGATATCGGTTCCCGTTTGAGTATGCATTTATTAACGGTCTTCAAACGCATGGAATTATGGTGATTGACAAAACCCAAATGCAAGCAGAAATGTGCAATTGTAATACAATATTCCTCCGCACGAGCAAGCGCTTATTATAGAAAATAGTTTAGCAAAACTTGTATACATATTCATAAACTATATACAAATATATTTCTAAACACAATATTATGGTAACACACACATTCAGTTTTTGCATTTACACTATGACGTACAGATTGGGTAACAAGTATCCATTCCAATGTGATGTTTAAAACCAGAAAAAGACAGAATACAATTCATTTTTTTTTATAGAGAATACTTTTATGCTTGCGATACACAAAAGCAGCAAAGGTAGGAATTATTTGTCTCACATTCAAGTTAATGTAAACTGTAAAACATATGATATACCCGCAAAACTACTTCAATACTTAAAATCACCGTATATTAAGAATAATACTACAAACATTGCCATATTTCACTGTATATCAAAAATCTTACTGAAAACCGTGTATGTTTAGATTAAAATACAAATCCTAAGTATATTTATATACGCACGTTCAAATTCTGTAAGTTTGCTTACGCAACCTTAATGTGGTAGGATAAAAGCAATTTTTACAAATGAGACACCCTCGGCAAAACATTAAAGTTTTGGGTTTAATTCAATAGTGGCTCCAAACAATGCCCGTTACTCCAATTTTATTTTCAATTTCCAAAAAGCAACGCATTTGTTCTCGGTTTAATTACCCACCTGTTAGTCTTTAAGACATGCGCGTACCTTTGTTTCGCGACCATAATGAACATTTGACGACCATTTGAGCGTTCACATTGATAGACCCTTTGTTGTCATGTTGTACTTTTGAAAGTTACACTTCTCATGACAATGTTATACACATTTGATGGAACATGCAAGGTCTTTCAAGTTTTATCCTTGAAATGTTTATGCCGTGTAGTTATTGCGTTACAGCTTTATAAATTTACTTCACTTAGTATTATCGAATCTCTTTTTCATTGTTTCGTATACTTATATTTGTTATAATATGGAGCCATGTATTTAAATATGACAATTGTTTTAATAGCAAATGCTTTAAGATGTAATTTCGAATCTACACTTACGTAGAATCATTATTGTTTATCTAGACTCGCATAGTATCGTGTGTTTCATTCATATGACAGGGATGAACTGGAAATATCAATTGTGCTCATATATTTTTATTGGCACTGGGTCCTTTTTGGTTAAAGTTTTATCGCATATCATATTTTACAAGGAGATTTCTACCGCTTACAAATTACTTATAGATATTTGATTCGAAACAAGAAAGAAAACTTACACAACATATATATATATATATATATATATATATATATATATATATATATATATATATATATATATATATATATATATATATATATATATATATATATATATATATATATATATATATATATATATATATATATATATATATATATATATAT